>JAUOZQ010000190.1:0-96235 GCA_030710315.1 Anomotaenia brevis
GAGGCATTCATCTTTCAACCACATGAATTTCAACGTTCACTTAATTTCTCTAGGTAACGCTTGAACTAAACAGATAATTCGCGCTACAGTGATTTATCTTTGGCAGTCGAAGCATGTTTTAGTATAAATTTGATTTATAAATGTTAACATTTGCCATTAGATATAGTGCTTTCGTTACCCTTTTCGAGTGAATGAAAAAAGTTAGTACATCTGTAGGACTGATGTGCTTGGTGGACAAAGGATCGAAAGGATCTCATGATCACATTTGCTGAAATGAAATACGATTGAATATACAGGATTGATCAAGAGGTATGGCATGATCTACTTTGATTTTTGAAATAAGAAAATGTTTACAAAGAGGAGTAGCACTGCTAAGATTTTGTAACTGAGGTTTGCAAGGGTCAGGTCATGTTGCACACTGCAATCCTTTAAAATATTTGGATACATTTTAATGTTCATGTTTATGTTCAAGCTAAAGTCTTCTCAAAGACGGGTAGTTGGGGATCTGCTCCTTCTAAGGATTCCCTAAATCAGAATGTGTCGAGCGGTCATTTTTACAGTTTGCTTACTCCATTGACTTTTCTATATCATTTGAGCAACCAAAGCATTGCAAATTCCTTTTGCAGTAAAATATGTGGCACACAATATAAACCCACATTCTTGCAAGTTCACGTAAACAGTGAACAGCAGTATATATGGCCTCAAACCAAAGACACTAACTTAATCATTCACTCATAAGTTATAAATGACTAAAACACTCTTCATTATTCTACTTGCTTTCAGCACAGCTTTTTCTAATTTTGGTAAGTTCCTTTCTTCTAGAAGTCCAATTCAGATTTAGATGATGGGGCAAACGATGGAGACACGAACATAGAAATTGGAGCAAGTGCTGCGATGTACAGTGCACTGAAGGAAATTTCAACGGAAGTGACACATTTCAATGCTCTAAACTTAATTAAAGAATCCTGGGTTACAAAATGCTCACGCTCGACAGTGGAAGATGATAATTTCGCTTGCAATATTTCAATGCCCCTAGTCAGGTTCCGTGTTGTAAGTTCTTCTACAAACTGTTCATACATTTCAGACATTGACGACAGTTCACCTTCGCTTCCACTCGGCGAAAGTGAATATCTCCGGATTGCTACTGCGAGCAACATTCGCTTTTAACGATGAAAAAGTTAACCTTGTTCGTGTGGATGAGTGTACCAGCGATCTAGTCGTATTGCCAGCCGATTTCCTATTCAGCAAAGCAAGCGAGTTTATGATAGCATTCAAAGACGGTCTGAATAGCTGCATTCCCATGTGTAAAGACAGGTTTTAACAGAGTAACCAACTCTCTGAGTCTCAGGCTCTTGTAGCTTGCGAAAATCCCTAATATGCATCAAATGTTGCATGGTATTCTGCATCATCCACCGTCCACAGTTGCCTCACTACTTCCTTTTGCTATTCTTCTTAAGTAATTACCCCCTCTCTCCTGATCTTGAATTTGTTTCAAAATAAATAAAGCCCTTCTCATTGATTACATTGCATTAGTGAATTCGTTTCTTGATTTGACTTTGGAAAGGAGCACTATTTAAGCAGTTACTCCCACCCTGTAAATTGAACGTCTTTGGGATTCATTTATACTGTACTATTTGCAAATATTGCAAAAGCTAGCGGAATAGTATTTCGAAGTGGTTGCATATATATTCTCATTTACCTTGCCCTCAGTGAGGAATAAGACAGAAACAGTTAGCATATAACATCTGACAGACCAATTTTGGAGAAATTGATCAGACTAATTCCGAGAAATTCAATAATTCATTCACTTTGTTTGACTTTGGAATACCTAGGTCGTATTTACCTACATGAATTGAAAGCAAGTAAACAAGCAGAAATGCAGGTTTGAGAAGCTGAAATGAGGCTCTTTTGACCAAGTGCAATGTCCTGGGATTATCATTTTATTACTTCAGTCGAATGTAGGTTTTCAATTGATTCCCTAGCGAGTTCGCGTATTTTAGATATCTTTTCATGTGAAAGGGAAATCTTCTTAAAGTGGGTATCCCCAATTTTAACTATCAACGAATTCACAACTTTTCACTAATTTGTTACCGGTTATCTGGCTTACGCTCCAAGATGATATGACATCACTTCTATTTTCTAAAATAGCCGTATTCGTGCAATTTTAAACAGAGATAGTAAATAGAAATGCGATATAGACGTTTACATTTTACTCAAGACGTCGATGTGCAACATTGGTATCTAAGGTGACTGTCTTAAATACCTGATCACCTGAATACCGAGTGACTGAATGCCACCTCACAAGCATTCCCTTTCCTAATTTGATCGAAACATTTAGGCCAGTCAACTCCATAGACTCTTGCATAGACTCGTATTGACCTTAAAATAGTGCAAAGATGCATCCACTGACATCAACATAATTTCCACTAAGGTCATGAAGATGCTTGGAATTTCGAATACCACCTGGATCATTGTTCTGCGCAATGGTTAATTGCAAAAAATATTTGTCGTAAACTCATGATGCACAATTTACTACTCATATAAGTTGCTCCCGCTGCCACTCTTCATTGATGTGCTGCTTGAAAAGAAGTTGTTCTAATTTTAAATGCAATGAATATTCGAGTGAAAATTTTGTGGCAATATTCGAGGAATCATTTCTGTTTATGTTTTGACGGATGAGTCAGGAGCTATAATATATTGTTAGGGTTGATTTGATATTTAAGCAAGTTCCGTTGATGAAATAAGATTTATTTTTAATGATACGGAATCAGGAATAACCGCGTTTTTCCCATATTCATTTGGTTATGTTTCCGCATAACTCCGAAGGGCCGCTTGAAAACATCAAGGAATGTCCAAGTGCTCCGTGATAATTGAGAACACCGGAGGCTGCAATTGGGTGGTCAGTGGGAACCCTGAGTGCGGTTACCAATTCTGCTGGAATTGCCTCCAAGGCTCTGAGACCAACGAGCTAGTGAGGTGCATCTCATTGCCTGGCTCTGTCGCAGCGTAACGGTAATTTAGAGGTGTGATTCCATTTCCACTTTAATCGTTACCGAAATCAAAGGGCCTTATTGAATCTGGAGATTGATAACACCACGAACATCGAATCAGGCTGCTGCAAAAGACCTCGTGACATCCGCATGAAGAGTCTAAGAACCCCCGTATACGCCTCCAAATTTGCTGCCATTCTTGACTGAAATCTTGAGTCAATCATGTTTTAGTCAAATCATGACGACCTACAGAGAGCCATGCCTAATGAAGAAAAGCCAATCGAAGCGAAGAAGATGTAAAGTCTAGCAGCCTACTGAAAGCGCCGTCACAGAGCAAATTTGAGAAGGTCATGAGAGGAAGACTTGGATGTATATTTCCTTCAAGTGAATAAAGCCAATTGTAATGAAAGTTGTGTAAAATTTTATTACCTGAAAATATCCGCTTAGGCCCCTATTTTACTCGACTATCTGTATTTTGCGTCATTCAAACAAAAACTGATGGTGATTTACGACTTCGCATGGGTGGGAAAATGAGTTAAACAGGAAATCCCAGTGGGATACATTGGATTTGTCAAAGCAGTTCCCTTCAGCACCAAAATTGAAATAATGGGACAAGTAACCAAAGAGGCGCAGGATGTGATGTCAATTGATAAAGTCCTAATTCGCCTTCTTTCTAAGCGATTTCGACAGGAAAATTACCCTGGCAGCCACTACCTTGCCGGAGATCGATGAAAATATGAACGATGAGCATTTTGGAACCCAATAAACTCTATCTACTCACTCCTATAACATGTGAATTCTAAATTAGCCCACTTAATTTCAGTGAGACAGCTGGAAAAATAAATATTTCCATTTGACACAAAAAAGCGAAGCACTGTTTTCGGCCTGAATGACAGCAAAGATGAATGTGCTTATGAGAACTCGAGATTCTACGGGGATATCTTCTGAGCTTATACAACTGTTGTTGACTGTGTCTGGCTATAAATTTTCAGCATTGACTCCATTCGATCTAGAAATAATATTATCAGGAATATGGGAAATGTCCCCAGCAATCCGCTGCCTCCGGGCATGATGCTCAGGCCACCGTCTTCGAACCAAAAATCCACATTCTCCTCTGAGAAAACAAATGCGTCATGCCCTACGACGACCCAACCCTCATCTCCCCAAGTAATGCATCCATTGACTCTCGTTAGTCACACCACAGCCCCACCTCACTTTCGCGTTATCAGACCTCCTCTTTCCTCTTTTGCAAGTTCGAATTACGGTGTGAGTAATGGAATGGTGAATTTTTGAGAATTGGGCCTTAGAAGTAAACTGGAAAAATACATGCTTGGACTAGACCGATGTGTGATTGTGCTTGTAGGGCATAGTTATGAATGTGCTGCAATGATATGAGCGTCCTTATTTGTAAACTCGCTATATTTAGAATTGATGGGGCAATATGATTGATCTCTAGTAGGGTCTCTTTAACGATTGAAAAGACTTGGATGAGGAAACAGATGACAACAATCTCAAAGTCTCATTCCTGAGAAGATTGGTTTTCAGACACCCTGATGATGCTTCGACTAACCCTCTGATACGATGAACCATCGATTTTAGTTTAGATAGCCAATACCAGTTTTCAAGTGGCAGTTGCAATCTCACTTGTTCTTCATTCATCTGAAGCATCGATTAAGTGGATCGAGACTTTTTAAAGACAGTTTTTGGAACTGAAATCATTGACTTGAGAAGTGCTTTGACCTGATGGGCAACCTTGCTTAGAAATGAGCTCATGTGTGCATTTTGTTCACCGGAAATAAAGGCATTTCCTAAAAATGCCTCGAGTCTTCCGCCAGTCATTGCAATGGAATCGTTGATCGAACTCTCAACACCCTACTTAAAATTTCGCAACCTTAATAGATCAATGAAATCTTATAATGCATAAAATGCACCCTGTTTCCGACAGAGAGAATCTCTCAGCGTTTTGCGAAAAATTAGCTTTAGTTGACACTGATTTTCTATGAATTGCATCACTCAAGAAGCCCTTAAATAGGTCTAAACCATCCATTCTGGTAGGAGAGCTAACATAGTGAATCTTTGGTAGTCGTTTCCACACCAGTCACTTCAACCCATCGGTTTTAAATATTTTAAGGTTACCAATAAGGACGCACTTACCACAGGATGCTGTATGGGAATTAACCTACTTACCCACGATAATTGGGTTTCTTTTTACAAAATACTTCTTCTGGTTGTGAAACGTTAAGAATTAGATGGAGACACGGAAGATCTTATAAAAGACTACCATTTCAATACTGTTTCCGGATGCATCAACTCAATTCAATGGTTTTTCGTCTCATAAGTTTATGGAAAGCATTATCAGGTTGTACGATAAAGACATCCATTCAAACACGAATTACCAACAATGAACCACTACTGTAACTTAACGATACTGTTGGCACTTCTTTCCTCATCGAAGTCTGTTAAGCTAAGAAAGTAGACCCATCCATTCTAAATATTACGAGTCTACCATTAAGACACTCTTAAAAGCACCTTCGTCTTGGCTGACATTCTGGCCGTAAACAATGTGTCGCTCACATTCGCATCAAGGCAAAATCTCCTTATCTTTTTCTCTGTCCAAATGAAATTAAGTAAGTTAAGTAGAACGCGAATGAGGAGTTTAAAGAGTGGCATTAAATCCTACATCTATTGAGTTGCTCGGTCGAAAAATTGCTATCTTAGTGAAACCCCAAACGATTGATATATTCAATGTGTTGAGTTAAAATAGTCCGAATTTCTGAAATGCCTATTTTTCCTTCTCTGTCAATCGCTTTTGGAAAGGAACAGGAGATACGACAACATATAAATTAGGGTATTCAAAATTACCGCTAAATTTGCTGTCATGAACACCGCCTCGATCATCGCGGGGTTCACAAAATATATAAATATATATAAATTGTACTCTATTAAATATAAATATGATAGATAAATTTGCGTTAATTTATTGAACACCATATTTCAAAACACTGGAAAGGAACGTCTAGCAGCAATTGTTAGATGGTACTAATCTTATGCGAATTCACAAGCGCATGCTTCACATTTCGTAAATTAAATTCTACTTTTTTGCATGAGGAAGACTGCATTTTTAAGTATCTAAATCAACTAAATTAATTAATTTTAGTAGTCTGGCCAGATTTCAAGGTTTTTGGTAAATTGTAATGCTGTAACAGCAGTTCATATGCAGTTTAACATTAAACACTAATTTATCATTTTCACGCACAAGGATTACATAAGGAGTCCTTGCGCTGTCTACGGCCATTATTCACATTCATTGTATTAAAATTTGCATTTTTACTAGATCCTACTTATCTTTGAATTTGTAGTTGCAATTTAGTACTTTTCCTCGTCAAAAATTCTCAAATGTCTAATTTAACAAATAAGTAAAAGACTCATTTTAAAATTGTACTTATTGTATATATTCCATACAGGGTAATTTTATGTGCTTGGAGCCTTGCAGTCAATGGAACCGATGGCACTGTGGAATCCGACTAGTAAAGCGTTTTCTATCGATTTCGAATCGACTTTTTGAACAAGGCGAAAGTCCAATTCAGTAATTTGAAGCCGCTGACACGCGGGAAACTCCACGGAAGTAAGAATTGCGAGATTTCGTATGCTCCCTTTGGACGTAAACTTCCTAGTTCCGAGTGTAGGGAGGTGAATAAGCGTGACATTTAAATGCACAGTTGTAATAAAATGGGCAATTTTAAACTACGAACTATAAAAGTCTATTTGGGTGCATCATTAAATGGAATATTTCTTCTCGATTAAAATGACACAGTAGGAATGGCGGCTTAAAAACATCGACAACACACCGCCTAACTAACTAACCAAATCTCAAAAAAGAAAGAAATCACAAAAATTCAGACTAGGATCTTCTGCAACCAGTTTTGCAAAATTAAAATAATCCTTTGTATTTGTGAAAAGCGAAGTTTTTAGCTTATGGCAATGCTTCTGATCGCAACTTGGGAGCTCTGAGTGCCAATAAATGTCTACGTCACTTACCGACTAGCAGGCGAGGGTTCGTCATAGGCATTATAAACCACTTTCTTCATTGTGATTGACAATGAAAGTGACCTTCATGCTCTATGCACAAAGTAGACCAATCAGCAGTATCGCCATCAAATCGAATCTGCCTTTTCCCAACTTTCACATAAACATTCACCAGGGCCCTGGTCACAGTGTTGTAATGTGGTTTCTACTGCACTGGAATCGCAGTGTTCAAAGTCTTTACACACTTCTAAAAAGGATAAGAATGTCTCAGACCTGAAAGTTGGACACACCTGCATGGTTGTGAATAGCCACGTAAGTGGGTGCTGATGAGCAACCTAAGACACTAACGACGAACAACAAAATTAGAAATGTCTTTACCACTCTACTAACCTCATCTTCCATCTAGTGTGTATTTATGTGCTCAAGTTTCGCCTAAGTGATGGAAATTGTTTGCACTCAACATTCACTGTACACAAATCCTAAATTTCATTCAATATAAATTCCATTTTCGTTTCCTAAAGCACGTTATTTTGATCCAAGACTATGCTTTCCTTTTCATTCTGTATTTCCTAGGTCTTTAAAACAACTTTCTATTTTCTGTTATCCTGAGAAAATTTATGACAGAATCTTTAGAATCACCAATATATCTTTAAATTAAAAAAAAAACGATTAAATAAAATTTTACAAAATGGCAAACTAATGAATCAACTGGTCAATTAAATTTGATTGCTATGTGGAGATCTTTTTAACGAAGTCTAAGACAACATACTGATCATATACACAGTTCCTTTTTTTACCATTTTATAAACTAATTCACTATTTAGAAGAAAACACTTTCAACTACAAGGCTTCCTATTACGACTTGTAAGTTGTTCTTTAAAAGCCCTTACATATCGGGATCTAATTTTTAGGTTCAGTAACTAAACGGACAATCGATGCTTGATATATACATCAGGGGTGAGAACTCACGATCAACTTAAGAGCAAACATGTAGGGGTGTATCACTTAATACGTCTTTTCACAAGCTGAAAAATAACTGGAAAACAGATACTAACAGATAACAGATATTTGACATAAAATGCATTTAAACTACCAGTTTCAGTAATAGACTAATGGTCAACTAATCAATCTACTTTCCCATTTTCCATCAATTGTGGAGTACCTGGATATCAGAAATTGGATAAATTGGCTTCTGACTTGAGTAGTGACGACCGTTGATATGGCTGGTGCAAAACCTGAAAGTTGCAGTCTTGTTCTACTCCAACTTCTACTTCCTATTAAAATTCACACTTCAATGAAAGTGGGATATCTGAAAGGAACCCATCTGAAAATGCCAATGCCAACTTTGCCCGAAGCAGTTAATTGAGTTCGCTTTAATGTGTACAAAGCAAAATTGGTACTATATTAAGTGAATATGAAATAGAAGTGAAATTTCTTATTTTGTGGTTCTGCTTAGAATAGACGTTCAAATCTATAAAAAGTAGAGGAGATGTAATAAATTTTTGTTACAATATAAATGTGCATTAAATTCTTGCTTCAGGGAACTGATTACTAATTATTTTTATCCAGTGGGAATAATCGTGGTAACCATGAAAGTAATCAGAAAAGTGGAACATACATTCCTTGAGGTAGGATTGAACTTGTTGTGCAACTTCATGCTCCCATGGAAGGCTTGCAAGACTTCATTCCTCATTAATTAACTCTGACGGCGGAGTAATAAATGGCTAGTAAGTAGTTCACTGAAGACACAATCTGTTCATGCTTTTCTTAATGGCAAACTTTTCTTCTTGTTAAATTACATGGAAATTTTATGGTATTCTGAAAGAAATGATGAAAATGATTGCTAAATCATATTCAATTTTTTTGAATCACTAATTTTGCTATTTGAATAATAAAAGCCATATTGTAGTTGCAAAAGTTTAATTTAATGATGAGTAGTTTCTACCGTGAAGAATATAAGGAGTAAATGGCGCATAGGGTGCACCATGCAGTAAAGTAAAATATCTGAGTTTTGGATAGTTCTAGAAAAATCTTTTGTGCTTCCGTTGGGATCAAAATTGTACCATCGCTATGAGTTGCACCATATATACAATTTTTAAAATAATAGTCCCATGTTGCAAGAACACAGTGCATTTGCAAATGAAGTCGTAAAACAGGAGTGAAACTTTATGAATTTTCCTACTGTAGCAAAATCAGATTGAACAGTCCAACAGTCCAAATGGAGAGGTTTGCTTTGAAAGTCTTTCACTCTGCACAAATTTCACGAAAGCTGAATTCATTGCTGAATTTGTTGTATGCAAGCAAATTACCTGCAAATTGCGTTTTTGAGAGAAACCCTCATACATCTTCTAAGAATTCCATTATTTTACTCCTCACTTATTATTTGGTACACACGTGGTGAAGGCTTTCTCTGAATATTAAAAGGTCATTTTGAAGAGGAGTAGACATGAAAAGACCACATGCTTCCTTACCGTATTTTGGGGCAGAAATATGTAATTCACAATACTATAAGCAAATTTACAATAGTCTTTCTTTCAAATATTCAAACTTATTATTGGGCACCATTCCAACAGCAACAGCATAGAGCAAAGGCACTATGCAATACACAAATTCTTGTACATTTCCTATCTAAGCAGGTTCATTCTCAACATAGGGAACATGTTCTTCGATACCACCACTACTATGCTACCTATCACAATTCTGGGCTTAGTAGTTGGGATATCGGTTACGAGCATTTTTCTTAGCACATCTCTACTATTCCACTTTGATAAAAATGTATTTCTTTTTAGTTGATCATACGCAAACAATTCAGCAAGGAAATACTCTCGCCAACAGTGAAATCACAAAGGCTTTCAGAAGAATTCCTTACAGAACTAGATATTTTCTTCCGCGCTACCCAGCAAATGCTGAATTCCAGTCAACCTGTCAGAAGTGATCCAACTCCGATACAACTTACGTTTGTGAAACATCTATTAGTAGAATTGAATTGCACGAGTATATAATAAGTGTGAGTTGATTGACTTCTGTATGATCTCCTCCAATGTTGCAATTCATTAAATGAGCATAATTTTGTCACTTACAGCGCTTAAGCCAAACTCTGTTGAATAGGAACAAAGTGATTCGCTTGGATGACCTGCGCTTTAACGCCGTATTCACTCTGAAAGAAGACGGCAAAATGCGCTTGAAAGAAACGAGCCGCTAATCTGCTGGAATGTGTGCTATGCCCTCTGGGTGCTTTTGCATGATCTTTCGCTACAAGAATTTCTAGAAGTTTAATTTAATTTCCTTAACAGAATTCGACTGGTCTGGTTTTCTCCAATTGCTTTTGACTGTTGAGCCACACATCTGTTTTCTACTAATTCTATTTGTTTCTTAGACGACAGTTTGAGGTGTTTCATTCCGTCAAATTAACAAGTTGGGTAATAATGGCTCTTTTGACTTTCCATCTATTTAATTTCAAAAAATTATTAAAATTGTTAACGTTTGATAATTTGTTTTTTTGTTAATTTTTCCACAGACTCTTTACTAGATATTTCACTTTATCTTCAAATATTGTTGAATTCGTCACTAGAATTCAATTTTCTCTATTGATTGGGTTGCACCATTTCCAATGATATTATTATTCTCCTTCCCCAGCTTAAATATTCACAGAGAGATTTTTCTTGAGATAACTTTGTTTAATCTCTCAATTTTATTTTATTTCAGACTAAACACTTTGGGCATTACAAATAGCAAAATCATGGAAATAAATGCAAATAATCCCAAATTAGTAGAACCAAATTGAAGAAAAATTTCTCTCACATTCAGAAAACAGGTTTGCAGCTTTTAGAAAAAATGGCAGGTTTCACAAATAGTAACTTAGAGTAGATAGCACTTAAACAGTGGGCTCAACGATAGGAAAGACTACCCAAGACCTTCAATTCCATCAGTGTAACATATAGTTCACTTAGGCATCGCTACGAAGCAAATATAACATTAAGGAGGATTCTGCAGGGACTCCTGATTACATACACCGCATTTAATATTTTTACGAGAATTCTCCTAGAAAGTCTAAATAGAGTCTCAAATTCACACAACAAGAGACGGTTATTTGAAAAACCCTAACTGATCCTCTACCAGTTTCGTGATTATAAATTTATTAAAGACGATATTGCAAAGACAGGGCTAAATAGTTCCTACTGTTTTCTAGCCGTTTCTGGGATGCGCTCATTCACTTTTATAAAAATAAAAGGTTCTATGCCATTGATACCTCATCGTTGTTTTTAAAGTACTTCAATATTCACTTATATATGCTACTCATCTTCACCTTTAGCCAACCAACCAATGGCATATAATAACACACCAGATCATGTTTGTTTGATTGTTTAAGTGAGGTGATTCATTCCCCGGGATGAATCCATGGGGACATATACTAGGGTCAGTACCTAGTCAGTCTGATAAAACGAAGGGGGAGGACACACTTGGTTTGACGGGGTTTTCCTGACTCATTCATGCGGCATTACTTAATCAAGGTTCATTTAGTTCATTTGGAGGCAATTCGGTACTTTTAAAATACAAAGCTCACAGTGTCTCTGTAAAATCCTCCAACAACCTCTCGGAGATAAGTCGTAACAGCGCAGTTTAGTTGAGTTGAGTTTCAGGTTAAAGCAATAGGAAGTCTAATGGAGAAATTGGAAGTTGCGTCTTCAAACGTGTCTTTGAACGGGTGTTGGGTGAGGAAGCACTTCTCATCGTATTTCTCCAATCATGTTAAACAGCGTTCCCAGAGAATGTGTTGGTGCATTCTGCTGCCACTGATGAAGCTGGACACTATGCTGTATTTTCCACCACTTCTGCCCTTTAACGATGTATTAATAATTCTTTCGATGCAGCAATACCCTGCCTTAGTTTAATTCGAATAGTTTAGTTCACGTATTTTCGATATAGTGTAGATGAGTATTCCAGAAAACCGTGTTTAGCTCACATTTGAGACTCGAAAATAGTTCATCTTGAAGAACCATGTTGTAAAGGAAATTTGGAAATTTCTTGGGTGGTTTTCGACTCACCTTTTGCAGGCACTTCCAAGTTTCAACTCAGGTATAATTTCTGTTGCATATTGCTCATGGACGCACCGGTCCCGTTGCATTTTCACGTTCCATTTTCGTCATCAAAAATAGCATCTCCATGTGCGTGCATGTATGTATGTGTATGATGCCATTCAACACTTCTAAATTCTACCACGTATAAGGCAGTTCCAGAGGCTAGATTGACTTCCACTCCTCTGCATTTTGACGCTGAAAACGAGAGGAATTTACGTTGAGCCTACATGAGATTTATTAAAACTCAACGAAGTTCAAATTATTAAAAAGCAATTATTATTTTCATCGTTTGTTCAAGAGAACGCCCTTAATTGTTTGTGTAATCGCTTTAACCAACACCTAGGACTCTCATCTCCTTTTTATTCATGCAACAAAGGTTGTCTCTCCCATTCTGGTTCGATGTTCTTCTAAAAGCTCTTTTCTCATTGAAGTCTTTAAAAGCTGTGCCGTTTTTACCAATCCCCTTTTACCAATACCTTAGCAACTCTAATTAAAATACTTTACAAATTTCAATGCTGTTTGTGTTTATGATCTTCTAAGTATGTCCATGTGGACGATTTTGCTTTAATTAACTAGTATGAATTGTTGACATCTGAACAAGTTCTCGGTAGCACGGGCACTGTAAAATGAGTCTTTCCAAAGAACGTGCTTATGCTTATCAGAGGATGTAATGGTGGTCTTTCTGCTTCAACCAGAACAAAATGTTTAAGATCCATTTATTGGCAGACTGCTAACTGATGATAGAGATAGTATATACGCAATTTTTGCTATATCAAGTTTAATTCAGTCTCAGCATTCATGTATAAACTACATTTAAATTAGAGGTGTAACGATCTTTTTTCTGAGTAATTCGAATCAAGTTATATAAATAAGATTCTTGAAAACCAAATATAAAGAACCCCTACTATGCATTTGGTCTGGTAGATTCTTCTTGACTAAAATAGTTTATTTTTTCCCATACGTTAGTATTGAGCTCAATAAAACTGCTTTTTTTCCAGCTAAACCTCAGATGCAAGCAATCTGACAATCAAAAATTGCTGGATCTTCTGGGCATTTTATTGAAATATTTAATCATTTACATGGTATTAAGCCTCAACCTATATTAGTCCTTAATAAATAGTGGTAGTATTTTAATTCATCTTGGATAAATTGCGAATCTGGAAACTCGCACTGCCACCTAATGCCCTCGTTCCACGTGCATTGAGGGGATCCTCTCCCGCCTGCACCAGATTCGAACTAAACTTGCTCTACCTGCTTGCCTTCCCTCTTCCCAGCTGTATCTTTCACAAGATGAGAGGTGACTACTCCGATTGCAGCCTCTGAGTCCGTACATAATGCGGTCAGTCACGACACAGGCGTGCTCCTCACGAATAAGGGATATTGATGGAAGCGACCCGCGCTGTCCTTTCGACGAACTTGTGCTCTCAATTGCATCCATCGACTCACCTCTACTTATGTGGATCTGACCTACACGAATGCACGTGTCAACTCGAACCAGGCACTCACCTGCATGCGATGCATAACCGGATCCTAATCGGTCTACGTCACTCATCTTCACATCACACCGAGGGTGCTCAAATGCTACTCTTGTGACAACTCTCGTTCCATTGTTGTAGCAGACAGCCCAAAAAGCATCATCCCTTCTTCAAACCCCAAACACACATCATTTCTTGAATTTGAATTTTCAAGAGAAAATAACATTAAATTTCGGTAAAATGGATAAAAACTACAATTGAGAAGTTAAATTTGGGATTTTGCTTCAAAAGCAATCCATCATTGTCTATGTGCGCATTGTCAGTCAAGGCTTTCTACAAATCAGAGGCAGTGATTTATTGTGGTTGCTACTTTATTCTGCTTTATTAGCAATAACTACATCTTCGGAAAAAAGTTGTTAAGAGGAGTGGTTTTCCTCGTATTTCCTACGACTAATTCGTTCATAAATCCAGAAATTGTCCCCTATTTTCCCACTGCTTGAAGCAAAATAACGAAGGAGATAAAGTAGCGCAAAAGGAAAAGGGCCATCGATTATTGATACCGCTAAGCAAACGGAACCAACTTGTCATTCTGATGCATTTTATCAAATTTGTAATAACTGTAACACGGATAAAAATTGGCAAACGGTTGATTAAGTAATGCTCATGTCTAGAGGGTGGGATGAACCTTGGGGTGGCTCGGCACGCGAAGTACTTGTTATAGACATCGACGTCTTCATCTGCACAACCACAGCCATCCTACGAGGGACACAATGAACTTTCTAGAAGCAGTAAGGAAAATACTTAAAGATTGAGGCATGCGTTGTTCATCAGGTCTTTATGCATGTGCACAAGACACTACTTTGCCAATCGCTGAGGTGCGATCGATTAGTTGGTGTTGCACTGTGACAGCGCCGATTTTGATTGGCTTGTAAACGCATTCGATTGCTTGGTGTGTGATCATGTTTCCCAGCGATGTCGGACATTGGAACTTCGAACAATTTATAAAAGAGATATTTCTCAATGCGAATAAAGAGAAATATTTTAAGTTCCACAAAACTTGTTTCGCTAGGCAAATAGGACCACTGTATTTTTTTCTTTCTCATATCAACTTTTCGGAAATATCGATTTCTAAGTATGGGATTTCCAGAAAGCTTTTATTTATTTTTTTAACTCTCAAAGTGGGTCTTGTAAAGGAGCAGAGAAAGAAACTTGCAGCAGTATTAGAGCCCTAATTCCAACTCATTGCGCTTTAGAATGCTTAGTATTTTCAAGGAGAACAGATGGTCTATTGTCAGTGTAACGACGAGTTTCCAGTAGAATAGCTATTTAGCGCAGAATAGCGCCTAGTGGAGGGGCATCTTTTTGAAAAGTCACCACTACAACAGTAATGTAGACTCAAAAATGTAACAAAATATTTTTTGAGAAATCCCATACTAAATGGCTACCAGTACAACACTAATATGACTAAAATGTGGGAAAAGCACTCAACAAAATCACTTTATGCATCGCAGGCGTTCAATCTGAGTCTTGTCAGAACACGCCCAAAACAAGTTGTGTACATGCAAGAGTTAGCGTAGCGGAGAGGCATTGCAAATCTCATAAGTAAAGCAGCCACTTCGAAAGCGAAAGCAAGATGTGACTTGTGGTGGCGCCACCTTTCGAGTGAAAGTAGCCAGGCATTTTTCGCATTCTCAAATGAGTAGATCTCTTTCATTTCAATGATGCCCTCCTAGAAGGCATTTTGTAATACAAAGAGATTAAAAAGGCTAAATTAAAAAGTACTTGGAAATTGGATTAAGATGATGAGATTACTCCTATCCAGTGGGACGCCAGTGATATCATGAAGGTCACCTTGTGAATTGAGTAGGTTATTTAACAAGGGAAGTAGTTTCTTGGGATTGCCATGCAGCATCGTCCCTCCAATCCTGCAAAATCTATGCAAGGCCTTTAATTATTAGAGTCTGTGATTTGATATTTTGCTATTTATCTCTTAAATTTAGCTATCTATAAGCAAAACTGATTTCCAGAAATATTTTCATCTGCTAAATGCACAAATGAGAATGTGCTATTAGTCGTAAGTTAAACCCAAGAGCTGAGCTCTAATCTATTCTATTTAAAAATATATATTATGTTTGATAGGTTTAATTAGTTTTCTTTAAGAGGTTCATTAAACTTTATTACTAGAAAATGTGACACGAAATATCGGTCGACTTAAGGCCATTTAATTGTTTCAGTCCCACGCAGATCTTGGAAACTACATCCACACCAGATCAACATTTTCAGAAGTCAGTTAAATGTTCTATTTGAAACGATACAGTCCTTAAAAATAATGTGGTTTTTTATATAATAAAGTGGGTATTTAAAGAATATTGCTGGGTTTGTGTGGATGTCCTTGAATACGAAATTGAACACATGTATCACATTTACAATTTCGAAATAACGTAGTTAATCTTTGAGAAGAGCAGAACGGTTTTTGTTTGGTTTAATGAAAGTCAAAATGTCTATTTATGAACTACGGTAAACATTTATTTGAGATTTCTGATAAGAATCCTGATCCAACATATATATGTATATATTTGGTTAAAAGAATATGTAAAAAGCTTTTGCATTGACGTCTTGTTGAGCTAAAAAAATTCCCAAAATGTATGAAAATACAACAGATTACTAGATAACGAGTGAAGCTGCTTGGGCAATCCTCAAAAAACTTAGACGAGTTCCATTTGTTTCCCGACCTGAAATATTTAATTTTAAAGATTACATTCAGATTCAACGAGCTCAATTTCAGTGATATAATGATATTAAAGTACATGAATCGTTTCAAATAATCCAGCACTGCATGCAATACATACTTGCTCTTGATAAATCCATATAATTTTATCAGTCAACGCTTTATAATAATGCTTTATATAATACGATATTTTATGCATTTGTAATTTTCTAACAAACTGGCACTTCATAAATGCAGCATTACCTAAGATTTCATTTTATTCGTTAGAAATTTACAACCAACCTGAAAAATGCAATTTTCTTCATGACCAAGGAAGAATTATTTCAATAATAATAATAATTCCCACAAATACTGTTTCTAGCCAGAAAGGCTACAGTTGTAATTAATGAAATGTTCAAATTTATTTTTCTTAACTAAATTTTATAACTGCTATCAGGAATTATCCTCTAACCTTATTTTGATATTTATCTTTCCCTGACGAGAGTGGTGTACAATTTCTGAAGGATATATATGCATATTGAAAGGTTGTAAATAGAAAATGTTCAGATAAATTAATTTTAACTATACTCATTTGCACATATGATGAATAATACAGTATTTAGCTTTCAAACAACTTAAATAGCGAACTTTCAGTTAAATTTGTTTGAATTAACGTAATAAAGTAAATTTCTTAAAGGGAGGACAAACAACTATAAAATACATTGCCCACAGATATTGCACTTTTACAATTTCGAAATAACTTAGTTAGTCTTTGAGGGGTGCAGAAAGGTTTTTCACTGATTCAATGAAAGTCAAATGTATATCAATGAATACGGTAAGCATTTATTTGAGATATCTGATAAGAATCCTAATCCAAATAAGTCAAACGAGCGAAATTTTACAAATAATAATGAAACTTCAGATTTAATATTCCATCTTTTGACAGACTGCTAATTCTCTGATAATTAAAAAACAACTGTAATGGCATAAATTGTTACCGATATAATTAGTATGTATAACAAAGTTAGGCTTATTTGCTTTATCAAGGATTAAAGCATGAATTAAAATTGACATCTCACTGATGGATTTTCACCCAACAAATTTAAAAGATTAAAAATCGTTTATTATCTGCTTTAATAAACGAAACTGGTTGAAAGTTGCATGTATGAAAAAATACAACTTCTCTTTTTCAAAATAGAATTTCATCAAGTCAATGTAGGAAAAGTATATTTGATATTACTGATGGCTTTCTTTTGAAATTGCACTCAAAATATAGACTTTGAAAATAAGTATTGATGCAAAAATTAATTTTAAACATTTTAATTGCATTCGTGTTTTCGATGGTAAATTTAATGGGGTGCTTAAAGTAACTTCTGTCAAATCAGTCGATTTCTAGAATAAGTGTATCTAACACTGCGAACTGCTGCAAAGAATAGGGGCTGCATACATCAAATTTCGGTTTCTACTTCCTTATTTGTGCAATCAAAACGTGTAATGTCCTTTAAAACATTTCAAATTATTTGATAAATCCATATGACCCTTTCGAAGTTCACTTTGCAAAGATTTTTCTTAATAATAGAACCCATCTACTCCTCCCAACATTTTTCGCTCTCTATATTCATCATTCGCATAAGATTGTGAATATCCTAATGTTGGATTCTGGTTAAATTAAATAATTTTTTGAAAATATCAACACCTTTGCCTAATATGACTTTCATTCTTCGTTGTAAATAAATATTTTGAATGTGCTGTATTTATGTGCAATGCTACATAGCTATTTGTAATTTATAGCCTTTCTTAGCCTCCAAAAATCAAAAATCATTTTACCTCTAAAGTTTCAAAAATTGATAAAAATAACGCAAAAGACAATAATTAGACCATAGGCATTTGCCTATGGCTGATGTCTAGTTATTTAAAAGAATTTCTGAGCACATGGTCAAAATTGACTAATTTCAAAAAGATTTAAATAAATGTTAGGATACAAATTTTGGATTACTATTCCACTTCAAAGTTATTGCTTTGCATCATCATGCTGAATAAGTGGCTATGCTGGTAAATATCAATTCTGTTTCCAGACACTTCTGACTTAGTAGCTAAGGGGCATATTATCGACTGCAAGTTGAATTCCTTAGAGGGTCTTAATGTTCTACCAACCCTATGACTTCTCAAATTGTGTGAACCAATCAAATTAATTAAGTCCTCCTCTGTCACAAACACGTATTAGGCCAGAAAATGCATTTTATTGAATGACTATGGATAGTTTAGCTAGCAAATTCGTTTGCTGATAGCAAACCACATATTACATGGTCTTTTTATAGACCTTAAAGAATTTCATTCAGGTGTTTTTTGTTTGAAGTCTAGAGGAGGAACGGAATTCACTTTTCAAGATGCTTGATGCCGTCTTATATTATAACAAGATAACAGCTCGCAATTTTAGAAATCCAGCTATATTCTTTGAAGACATGGGCTTTTTTCATTCTTTGATGAGAATTTGCTTAATCCTGCTTAGGGTCGGATTTACTATTGATGAGAATAACAACTGGATTAATTTGAAATGATCTTCCAAACGCGTAACATATGAGGAAGGGTCCAAAATACCTTAATCCGGAGAGTCAAGAAACATTTCACCAGGAAATCAAATAGTGGTGCCAAAGATCATTTCTGCCGAGGAGCATCTAACTTCTTTTTTAGCCGTCGTTCAGAACGCCAATAGGATGTTTGGGAGGCGTTCGGACTAGTTAACACTTGAAAACGTTGTCATCAGAGTTGATTTCAGCTGGAAACGTTCGACGAGGCCATTGGCGCAGGGGTGATATGCTGTTGTCCGTATGTGGCTCAGCTGTATGATAAGAGCTGAAGTGAACTGATCTCCACTATCAGTGGTAATAGTAGGAGATCCAATGTTTAACATTAAAGCTTTCGCGACCGATTCCACGGAGGTGTCACGAAGTGGAACAGTAATTACCCGATGCGAAAAACAATCTATGCATGTAAGAAGAAGGGAAAAATGAGTTGGACGGAGGGAGGGGAGCGACAACGTCTACATGTACGTGGTTTAAACGAAACTGAGAAAGTGGGTTTCGGGAGTGCTTGTGGATCTTGCTAGATTGAAAGGTGAGGCAAGGCTTGGCCAATTGACGAATGTCACGGCGCATATTGTTTCAGACGAAGCGGGCGGTGATCGATTTGATAGTCAAACGTATGCTTGGATGCAACAATGCATTTAAGTGATCGAAGATCTTCCGGCGGTGTGACTGCGGGACGAAAGGTCTCGGCTTTCCAGTTGAAACATCACAATGGAGCTTGGCGTCACTGGTGAGGATAGGTAAGCATTCGATTCGTAAGGATGTATTGGCGGTGATTTCCGCGAATTCTGGTTCGCTCTCTTGAGCGGCAGCAACTTCCTAGAAGTCGAGGTTTGTTTTACCGATTTCATTCAGTTCCATACGGGGCATTGCATCAGCAACAACATTGCTACTGCCATCGATGTAACGGATGTCGCTTGTGAATTGTAAGATATAATCTAATTGTTGAATTCCACGTGGGGATGGTGATCGGCAGAAGCACTGCAAGCGTAGATTAGTGCCTTATAGTCGGTCAGAACTGTGAACGGGCGTCCCTCGAGAATGTGCCGGAAATGTTTAACTGCCGAGTAAACTCGACCAGCGAGCAGCTCTCGACCCAAAGTGCTGTATTTTGTCTGGGCCTAGTTCAGCTTCTTCGAAAAGAAGGACAGAGGTTGGCTTTGGCCTTTGACGATATGTTGCTGAACAGCTCAGATAGCCACTTTTGATGCATCTGTGGATCTGGAAAAGTATCCAGATGACATAGTGCTGTTGCATTCAATAGGTATTGCTTGACGGAGTTGAAAGCAATTTCTGCCTCGGGAGTGATGTAAAATGCTTAGGATTTCCTTGCAGCTACATGTCGACTAGCATTGGTCAAGCATTGCGCGTTCGAGCTTCAAGTCCAACAACACAAAATAAGCGTTCACAACTCCGAACGCAGCGAGCAACACCTCATCTATCACGTGCTGGTTATTTCTCTTTTTACAAGATCATACTTCCATTCTCGGTCTTCTCTTACCTTGGACGCTTTCGGAAGCTAAAATTTAAAGTGCCAGCAACAACAACATAAGTCGCGGCCGTCCGCCTGCACCTCCACAAACACCACCTCCGCAGCCTTGTAGCAGATCGAATCTTCGCACCCACCCCACTGCTTCTACCTCGACATCGCATTTCACTTCACTCAACTTCTGCTTTCCTCCCCCTCCTCCTCCGTGAGTTCTATGTCTACGTGAACCTCCTTTGCGTCCTTCATCACTGGGCCTACTCTTCTACCTGAAAGTAAGCTGGCCGATTTCGCCATGCTCCTTTTCACTACCAGCTGATTTCACCAGCTGTGAGCTGCTGGATGAGCTACGTCTTCACCTGCAACGACAAACGGAATGTTGGACTGATGTTTTATTCGATATTTCCACAAAAACGCGGTGCTTACGTTTCGGGACAGCCTGAGTTGCACAAGTTCAAAGTGCTATCTCCTGTTACGGTTAGATTTGCTGAGCTCCAAGCCTCCTGCTACACTCCACTCTCGGTGCTATTCGATACCTCGCATAGCATTTCGATCCAGTGACATGACGTGGTCATCGTCATCTTGGGCAATGAGACGTTTCTCCCTAAAGAGGATTGAGGCTAGAATGCCACTCCTCGCAATGCTTGGAGCAGCTGAAATCGAAATCTACACTAGAACCGTCTTTTTAGGCCAAACCGGCGATGCCATTAGTCAGCATCTTATATTCGGACTGATGGCACACCGCCCGATCCGGCAGAGCATTTGCCGTTTAAGCGCCACTTAAACAGACAGTTCCTAAGTTTGCAAGGCCACCGCGTAACACTCACTTATCGTCCTCCCAACCAAACAGCACTAGTCCTATAGTGGCACTAGGAATTTAATTATGTTATTTCACCTCTTTCATGCCAGTTAATATTCTTACTGCAAAATAATGGAATTTGCCTATTATGCGATTACTAGAAATAGCATTTTTTGGAATTCCTAATAATTATTTATCATCGACAATGCAAATAGGAAGCTGAAATCTACAATTTATTGATACATCCTATGCGGATATGATTAATAATGCTATATGCCGCGATCGGATTCAAAACAGCGCACTGGAGAATGGAGCAGATTTTATTCAATCAGTTTTTTAAAATAATTCCTTCGATCCCATAAATTTTTAACTGATGCTGAAACAACAAAAGTAAATGCTTCCGTTATTCGAGGTCAAGTCTCCACTAAGGAATCACTAGTTTCTATGAACCTGGTGAAGAGCTAAAACTAGGGATGCAAAGCTAGAGATGGATATGCAAATTTATTTTATTAACAAAATCTACAAAATCAAGAAGATGCCGCAATGGAGGAAGCAAAAATTAACAAATACCTCGGTGAATAATTTAAAGGAACTACTAGTTGGATCAGCATTCCCAATTCCAGTTAAGAATAGAAATCCTCAGGAACTGCAGATGATTCCATGCATTATCACAACGAAGTATTGCCATGAAATTGCAAACAAGAAAAATCTAATTAAGCCAAAATCTGAAGAATACGAAGACACTTGATCGTCAGACAAGAAGACCCATTTTTTGAAAAATTGAAAGAATTTTACGATATCCTTAAGACACACACTACTTGGATCGGCAATGCACTGGCCAAGCTGGTGCGATCTCAACTGGTAGGCTGTTCTAGTACCGACCAAATGATGAAGCATTGATTGCACTTACAACAATGGCTAATTTCCAGTCAAGCCTATATTAAACAGCTTCATCATTTGTTCCACGAATGAAAATGACTCGAAAACACAAAAATTTTAATGAGTTAGGTGCAGTAATAGGAAAGAAAAAGGAGAAAAAGAATGGTTTTTCACTAAGGCTGATGAAGGATGAGAATTGAAATAGATGCACTTTAGAAGTAGGTGGCTTCGCCTAACGATGGGCTATTTCAGTAGTACATTTGGTGTGATTTTGGGGCATTTTGATTCTCAAAAGTGGGGCAAAGTGTGCATTACGTGCAGCAACCAAATGTAACAACCTTAGAGAATATTATGAAAGAGACCGAATGAAAGGAAACATCTTTCCAATTAAAAGGAGCTTGTGTTAGATACTTAGAGCTTTCTATTGTAGGTAAACACGTCGCATGCAAAGAACTAGGAGGGGAGGTTGGGTTGGGGGAGATTTAGCGTAAACTTCAGTCAGAAAAGGCTATAGAGACTATTCTTGGCCTTGGCGGCTGATGAAGACTGTCCACTTGCGGCATCACCTTGATTGTTCTTGGTAGTTTTGCCGTTTGCGGAGCTGAATTGAGCTCCTCCTCCTGCATCTCCTCCTACACCTCCTCCGCTTCCCAACAGTCCACTATAGGACTGTCGCGGCGGCGGTGGCGGCGGCGGCGGAGATTTAGGCAGCGGAGGACGATGCTGCAGCTGCTGCTGCGTCGACCAGAAGGTTGAGCCTCTAAGCCATCCTCCACCCTGATACATTCCCCGTGTCTGGGCAGCTCCATCACCACCACCGCACACTCCACCTTGAGCTGGCACCACTTCTTGTGAACAACCACCACCTCCATCGATGCCTTGATGTTGGGCGTTGTTCTTCCTCTTCATGTCAGCGCCCTCCACCTCGCGTAGACCACTAAATGCCAACTTAATCGAGTTGTTCGCTGCATCCAGCCACCTCTTGTCCAGCGATTTGCATACTCTACAGTACTCGTCTGCTATATGGTGGACCTTTGATTCAGATAAAGCCTTCGAAAAGAGCTCCATCCAGTTGAGTTTCTCTTTACCTAGATCGTAATTCATGTCTGCGGCAGCGTAGTAAAGGCTGCCAGCTGCCACAGCTTCCATGGAATGACGCGAAGTCAGTGGGGTGAAGAGCGTCATGCCTGTGCAAATGAAGTAAGCGGGACTTGCCACAGACTGTGGAACCCCGCCGGCAGCTTCAATAGCTTGCGACAGAATAAGCAACGGCTGCTTCACCTCCACGTCCTCGAAGCCAATCACAACCAACATGGCGGCTTCGAGCTTCTTCACGTTCATCGCCATTCGATGATATGCATATGAGCCTTGTCGTGGCACTTGGGTACGAAACAACCCATATACCGCTTCAACAATCCTCCTCACTCCTCTTTCATCATTTTCGGCTTTCGTCGCAGTGTAGAGAGCCGCTATTGCCACCATAACTGGCTTTGCAACACTCGGTGATATCCTCTCATAGAAGCGTTGCATATACACTGTGGCGGTGGTTACTGTTACCAGAGTTCTATAGAAAATAAGATAATGTTAAGGCAAAAGTGGCCACAACTTACGTGGGCAGGCGATTTGCGATGTCCAAAATCAAAAGCACACATTCAAGGCGCTTCTTCTCCTCGTGATCGTCACCGCTGTAGTCTCCTTCTCTGCTCCTAGCAGACATCGTGCACACTCTGACCTCTCTATTTCTCAACTGGGCTCCTTCTAATCCAACGCCACCATTTATACCGGTCATTTAAACACGCTCATTTAAACAATTTTTCTAAGTGGCACAAACACCAAAATCTTACTTAATTGCGATTTTAAAATATGGGTGAATAAACTAATAAAATTGCATTTTCTCTCATTTGTGTAAAATTTTTAGCTAATAGTGCATTCGTATTTCTTAACTGTATTTCTTAGTAGTAGAAACAAACGCCACTATTTATACTAGCAAGTCACGTTTATTTAAACAATTAATAATGTATGGAACAATTAGTTGAACATTTAAATGGTAAATATAAAAGAACAAAATAATGAAAATTTTTGGCTATTAGTGCGCTTTTGGTGGCTACAATTTGTTCTTCATTCATTTCACTACTGAAATTAATCATGTAAAATAATAGGGTCTGTCCTCGAAAGAACACACAGTTGAGAAAGTATAAAGGAAATAAATAAATTCGGCTCAGTATTCGTGGCTATCTCTTCCAACTCGGAAAACTTTCATGAAGTACCTCCATCTGCCTCATCATTAAGCATGTTCCATGAAAGAGCCATTCGCTTGATCGTTGTGACTTTGCTGTGCTTTAGTGTTACAAATCCCTTTCATTAAGACTCTCAAGCAGATTTGTAGAAAAATTGCGAATCATCATAAAAACGAAAGATAAAACTAAATCCCATCATGATCAAATTCAGCAATTTCCTACTTCCAAAGACAAACTTCATCCTCTCCATTGTTACCAACCGTAGACTTAGACAAAACCAACTGGTAACAATAAATATGCGTTGTTTCAAAGTTTTAAATGAGATGTGCCTTTATCTAGGTCGAACTTATCCTCAACTTGGAGTATAAATTGTTATGAAATAAATCTGTATCTTTATTGGCGGGATAGTACTTGGTTTTTTTAACCGAAATTACCTTATGCCATGCAGGAGCTAACGATAATTCGAAAGCGTGCTGACTGGATGAGGCTTCGCAACTAGACTTTAGTGGCTGTATAAAGCTTTTTATACCGTACCTACACTCATAATACACCATTGCTTTCCATCAGATGTTTACGTAGCGCACTGCCACATTTTTTGCGCTAATTATATCATGGCTATATAACGAATATCACCTACCCACTCCTACTGCGTTAAAGCAGCTTTTTTGAATGTTTCACGCAGTTTGTTGCCATATCTCTAGCAAGTAATTACATGGTTTCCTAGACCAAATTTTACAATGAATGTTAATTAAGTAGACTGTGATTCAACAGTCATTAGGGCGAATGAAGGCTATTGCTATGACGAGAAACAACGCAACAGAAAGATCGACAGGAATTTACCATGAAACCTGCAATTAATTTCTACAATCTGAAAGGAAAGCTTCGGTTTCAAAGAGAAGGAGCAGAAGGTGCGCTAGCCCTGTTCGTGATGACTGATGACATAAAAACCAGAGTGGTTTGCGGATTGTTTTAAAGCAAGGGTTGATAAACTTATAGTAGCTCTATGGGATTTATTTATTTAAGGGCAATTTATATGATCGATGTGACCTTACTTATCGGCTACATGGTTTATATATCTGAAATTTGATTTATTTGCATTTTTAATGCAAGTGTTACGGAATTACATTTATTAGAATATGTTCCTCGGAAATATATTGGGCACATCCGGCAGGTCCTGTATCCTTAAAGCGTCTATCCTCAAACAAGTGATAAATAGTAATTCTGAATCCTAAATCTGGCGAATTTGCGGTATATTCTACCATATTTATGGGACATAAATGTGTCTTATGGTCCTTTAATTCTATTATTAGAAAGATGGTTTTCTCAATTATAATTAACCAGTCAGCATACGAACGCCGCTGTGTTTTCCTTTCAGTATCCTCGTACAAAAACACCCACCACCCTAGTACACTGTTGTCGACAGCGGTAAGCGAGGCCTGGGTGAGTGATAAGATCACCTGAGAGGGTGACGCATACCACATCACTTCAGCGAGATTAGCCGCAGAGAGAAGAACAGCGAGAATGGACCATACAAATTGGATGAGTATGTGGTTGAGGTCATTTCACGACTTCTTCCTTAGTCTAAGCTGATTATTTTATGCAGGGGTCATTGGTAACCTCAGATAAGTCATGGGATAATGAAATCAAAATCACTCTTTTAGTAATGAACAAACGCTCCAGCCAAAACTCTAAATAATGACCCGTGGTGGTGGGTGGGGGCGTCACAAAACTATGGCCGCCAAGCAGTAAAATTTCTCTTTAAGCCCAATGGATCTTTGTGTGGACATGCTTGGGTAATTTGAAACACGTGAGCTCCTAACCTATAAACTGAAATTAAATTGGCAAGATCAAAAACCTATTAATCATGAATCATCAACAAGGAATCAATTGAGGCAAATACTCCTCTTGCACGTGGACGCGAATTGCATCTTGTATTTCTTTGTCGATAATGACGCCCACTTATTGAAGCAAAGAACGTCTTATTTAGGACGCATCATCAAAATAAATTAAACGGCTACCTTATCTTCTCTAATCTTTCGTTCCCATACACTATCATGACGTACAACTGCACTTATTTCACATATCGTTCGCAAATATTGAGCTATGCTATTTACACTTAAATAAGACACCTCAATATGGTAAATAAAACACGTTAAAATGTCTGCGCTTTAACTAGATTCCGACATAGCAGCAAACTGCGTGAAACATCCAAAGAAGTTGCTCTAAAGCAGTAGGAGTGGGTAAGTGACATTCCATATATAGCCAAGATATGATTAGCGCAAAAAGAGGTGGTAGTGAGCTACGTAAACATTTGATGGATTGTTGCATGAGTAATGGAACTGACCCAAGTCCCCCGTTTTATTGGCCATTAGATGCTAGAGACGAAAATAGAGATGAATAATTGCGGGGACGGGGACAAAGGCAAAATGGAATTGTAACACTGTGTCTGGAATGGTTGTAGCTAACGCAATTAGAAAATGTGCGAGAACGTGGCTACACTCACGACGAATATGCAAAGGCAAGTACTAGTTATAGAGCATCGGAGGATTGGGAAAAGCTGGGGAAAGTAAAGCTGAGTAAGGCTGTCGAGTGTGATCTAAGTTAGGATTATTTGATGAGGAAAGGCGTCATGCTGACATTCAACACGAGCGCAGGCCGCCAATCTATAAGCTTACTGGATGACCACACAACAGGAAGCTGGAATTTCCAATAATGATCAAGGACGTTGATCGACTAGCAAGTTCGTACACAGAAATCTCTTGATTGTATTTGAGGAAATGAGGATCTTTACAACTGGGACACAATATTGAAAAGCTGAACAATAAGGTGTGCTATTAAAATAAGGATTAGAAAGCAGAAAAATGGGGCTTTGTCGAGTTGAAAGACGTAGGGTAAAGAGGACGGGTAGAGAAGCGAGAAGAAATTTGGTAGATAAAGGAGAGAGAGCGAGAGACGGGGGATGGTGGACGGGAGACGGGTTTGAGTTGGAAGCGTTTTTCAGGCCAGGTACCTTCATCAGGGGCAGAACTGGGGAAGAGAGTTGAGTGGATGAATTGCGAGAAAGCGCTCGATTCCTGCCGATCCGAAGCCGAAGCTCATATGTACCACTGGAATGTGAGTAGCAGTTGTTCGGTGAGCAGGAGACACGTTGCGTGGTGCTGAGCACATCGACTGCATCTGCACTGGTGGCGCCGGTGGCGAGGGCGGCTAGGGTGGTAGGGGCGGCGGTGGTGTGCACACCGCTGAATCGGCAGCACTTGCCTCGGCGCTGTCCGTCTATGGCGCTTCTCCCACTTCCACCGCTGCAGGGGCTTCTGTTGTGGCTTTTTCTGATGCCTTACATGTAGGGTCTCGCGGTTAATCTGGTGTCGCGAGGGTTTGTTGCCACGAGTGTCTGCACCAACACCATCTCCACGTACACCGCCACCACCACCACCTCCCCCTCCTCCTCCAGCAACAACACCACCATTAGCACCAGCAGCGCTGGCGATTGCGGTGGCTACGTCAGCCGTGTCGGCAGCAGCAAGTGCTTTCTCGCGCGCCTTGTGCACCTTCACACCTCTCCTGCGTAGTCGAGCGTAGGTGCTTACGTGCCTGTTTGATGAGGAGGAGGAGGAAGAGGATGAACAGGATGAGCAACCGTTGCGTGACAAACGTGATAATTCATCAAATACACTGGGACGTAAATTGAAAAGACCTCTCACCTTATAGCCTGGCGTATAGCACAGAACTCATGGCGAGAAGCCAACTTCTCAAGGTGGCTTATTGAAAACCACTTTATATGCTATTGGGAGAGAAGAGTAATGGGATTTAGTGCATTAGGACATTTACATGGGTGTTTAAGGATGTGAGTAATAAAGGCCATCACAAACCTCGACTTCGAATGGGAGCGTGGGTCGAAGAGGCTGCCTCATTTGCACACCTTCGAGAATGTAACCTCAAAAGTGTTTGGCCTTAAAGGAGGTTTCGAAGAAGATTTGGGGGTGCAAATCACGTGGACCGATGTGAAACCCACCTCCTCTCTGATTTCACGTGCTGCTTCCTCGCTCACCTCCCTCTAACTCTAGCTTCCCACCCGGACAAACCCAGAAAGGCTCTCTATAGCCTCTGATCAGCAGCAGGTGGGTAAGGCCTTCATTCAGAATGAAGACGCCTCTCCAGTTCACATGGCGAGGCAAGAGGTGTGGAAACCTCCTAAAAACTGCATCACGTAGAGCCTTGTCAGATACTTCCAATACGTACTTACCGAGAGCGAAAAAAGTGAACAGCTCGTCCTTCTCGTCCTCCTTGCCTGCGTTTTCTAATTTCAGAATGCAGTCAATGTAGTACCAGAAGGCCTTCTGGAGACTCGTGAAGAGGGCAAACACCCCCTCTCGGGACTGCCTTCTTCTGCTGTCGCTGTTCCAGCCGTCCTCACTCAAATCTGACAAAATCAGTCCAGAGGATGAATGAGCAAGTGACAAGCAATCATGGAGTAGAATAGCTTACAAATAAATTGTCTCGAGTATGCTACCCAAAAGGTGTTGATGCATGGTGACCGTCTCGTCTCTGAACATACTTATTAATGATTTGACCTCCCTTTTCGCATACCTCTTTTATACTGCATGGATCTCCAGTCTCATTTAAACAAATCTTTATTTTCACCATTTCATTAAACTACATGAATAGGAAAAAAATTCCACCTTGAATTGTCATGTCAAATAAATAAACAAATAAATGATTTATTTTAATAAATCCTGGTGATATAAAAGAGCCCAAATTTGGCTTCCTAATTAGACATATTTCCTTAATATGCATGAGGTAACTAAGAAGGTTCTGTTCAAATTATATTATGGTATTATTTATTCATTAACTTATTGTTGTGTTTAATTAGGCTAAACACAATTTTCGAATCTATATGCAATTAAACGGAAGGCATTTTTGTTTTGCATAAAAATGATTTTAATGACGCATTGAGTAAAACCCCAACAACATGGGGGTACCACCAAGGCATTAATTGAGGCACAGATTTTTGAATCTCGAGGAAGTGCTAAGAGACTAGAAGTTGGCGAAGAGGCTCGAAATATTAATTGGGTATACCGAGAAGAGTGTGTGATCAGTATGTGTGTGGTATCTTGCAGAAGGTGGTTTGAGAAGTTCAGAAGTAAAGGTAGCCCCCCGCACGAAGATGACACCCAAACCATATATCCAGATGGGTTTGATGATACACTGCTTAAATCAGCCGAGGCAAGAGCTATTCAAGCCGTAGTAGGTAGTTGAGGAATGTGTGGGCAATAGATCTTAATTTAAAACAAGCAATCCAACTCTTCATTGATGCCATTTTCACAATATTGGACAACATGCAACACGGAAAGTGGGTGCTTACTGATGAAATCGTTGAAATCACCCTCAAATCGCGGATTGGCGTCCACTCCTCTCCTCAATCTAACCAACACGTTTGAGCATTTTTGGGTAGTCAAATGTGAATATCCACGTAAAATGGATACAATGGATACAAGCGTTGTTGAGCGTTTGAAGTGAGAGAGCCCAGATATGCTGAATCGAAAATGTTAGGTTGATAATTCGTAGGGATGATTGAAGAGGATGGAGAAGAACAGCTTGGTTGGAAGACAGTCATCCACCTTAATCTCCATACTACTATCTGGCGCCATTTATAACGGAGTCTCCAAAATCGCCTGAAAGACATCTTAGAGGTTA
Source organism: Anomotaenia brevis (assembly GCA_030710315.1). NCBI lineage: Eukaryota > Metazoa > Platyhelminthes > Cestoda > Cyclophyllidea > Dilepididae > Anomotaenia > Anomotaenia brevis. The sequence goes on from JAUOZQ010000190.1 coordinate 29,960, forward strand.
AAGAATTTGTGCGTTGCTCAAATCAAAGCCGAACGAATTTTAGAAAAGCGAATAAAAGAGTGAGTAAATAGGGAAAAGTAAATCGCACATGCTCAAGTAAAGCACAGTGCTGGTTGATTCTTTCCTCTGAAGGTTAATTATAGTCAGTAGTTTTTCCACTAAAATTGGGGGCTGAATCTGTACTGAAGTCGTCCAGGAGCTTAAATGGACGTCTTGCTCCACCTTCCTCCACTTAGGCTTTTCGCTACACCATCTGTGGCTGGCACAATTTCAGCATTCAAACATGTATCAACAATGCGTTTAATTGGGCTGATCATTCTTTTTTAATTATCATGCAATTAAATTGAAAAATTGCTAGTTTTCCATATGCATAGTTTTAATACCCGCTGCACCTGAAGTTGGGAGTGAGCTGAATGACAATTCTTCGTTTCTATTCACATTCCTGGGCTCTAAATTTGCTCGTTGTTAGAATCTCTTTGTCTACAAAAGCCTGCGTACTTGTCGGATTTTTATTGCGCAATATAAGTAGCAGTTTTATTTGATTCTGCATGCACGATTATAAGGGATGCTTCCAATTGGTTGTTTACATCTGAATAATGCTAGAGCAAACTCTTTTAAACAAAATCCGTGTATCCTCAGTCAATACCCCATTTGCATTTTATGACTCATTGAACCACCCACATTAGCGAGAAGGGTGTCTCACTTGCCACTAAGTGATTCAACAGTGACCCCAAGGTCATCATCAAGATGATTTCTGGGAGTGTTGATGGAGGATACAAAGATTTTGTTTAAAAAAGATTTTCGACTTCATAGGTCAATGTCATAGAATTTTATATCACTTATTGGAAAGCTAGCCTTTTTTACTCACGTCTTCAATCGAATTCAAGTGTGCTGATTCGACTATCAGTTTTTACGCGTTTTATTCTTTGGCAGTTAGCCTTACGAGAATTCTCCTATCGACCTCTCCAAAACCGTGAATCTTTGATAGCTGTTTGTAGTTGTAGCACAACGCCAGGCTCAAAAATCCTGCTCGATTTACAATTTCGAAACTTCTTACGTGACAGTGAACTTCAATACGCATCTTATAGTTTTGTTGAATAATCACTCAGTCAAATGATCAGCCGTGTCCTTCGATGTCAAGGATAGCCGTAGCTAGCATCGCATCTTTATGTGATGATTATATTTGAACAATGTCGTAATGGCTGAGAAAATTTTACACTATTATCATGCTCCAAATTTTACCATTCCACTTCTTCATTAAGAAACTGGCGCAAATGGTTGCGTTCGCTATTCAACAACCATAATAAAAATTGTTAGCTTTTACAGGAAAAAATGTCTACGTTATGTGAAGGCGTTTCCATCGTTTACGATTTTATACACTGTATTCAATTCATAGCACTTGTTAACACCCATTCCTCATCATGACAAATATTTTCAGAAAAAATAGCTCGATAACATATCTTGCTGCCTATATAATGCTTGTTTTGTGGCAAGCACAATTTGCGTTAGCTCCAGATTCAATAAATCCTCTTGTTGGTTACTGAAATTAGATTACTGTTACACTGCGACAGAAAGCCAGGTAATGGCCTGCACTTCACTAGCCGCCACTCATCATTGCTCGTATTGTTTCATAACCCTTATGCAAATTAGCAAAATTTACATGGCATTCATTAGTTCTCCGTGATTATTTGAGGTGGGGAAGAAAAAAATAATAATACCATTGGAAATGATGCAAACCAATCAATAGAGAGGGTTGAATTATAGTGATGAATTAAAACATATTGGAAAATAAAGTGAAATATCTGCTAAAGAAGCTGTAGAAAAAATGACTTAAAACAAAAAATAATTATCAGAGGTTAAAGCTTTTATTTAATTGGTTTAATTAAATAAATAGAAAGTGAAAAGAGATATTATTAAACACCGTAATTTAACGAAATTAAGCACCTCAAACTGTTGTCTAAGAAGCAAATAAAATTAGTAGAAAACAGATGTATACAATAGCTTTCAAAGGCCATTGGAGAAAACCAAACCAGTCGAATTTTATTATGGAGATTAAATTAGACGTCTACAACATTTTTTACCAAAAAATCGAACAAACTGGTGCAATCATGCAAAAAGAACCCAATGGGGATACCACACACTCCAGCAGAGTAGGAGCTCGTTTCTTTCAAGCGCAGATTGTCGTCTTCTACCAGTGTATATACGGCATTAAAGCTCAGGTCTTGCAAACGAATCACTTTCTTCCGATAGACCAAAGATCGACCTAAGCGCTACAGATGAAAAAATCATGCTCATTCAGTGACTTGGAACATGGGAGGAAATCATATGGAAGTCAACCAACTCACACTTACTCTATACTCGCGGAATTCAATTCTACTGATAGATGTTTTACAAACGTAAGTTTTGTTGGAATTCGGTGACTTCTCACACGTTGACTGGAATTCATTATTTGCTGGGTGGTGTGCAAGAAAGTGTTGAGTTTCGTAAAAAATTCTTCTGAAAGCCTCTGCGATTTTAATTTTGGCGAGAGTGGATTTTTTTTAATCATGCAGAACTCAGATATTTTACTTTAAATACCACTGCATGATTATTTTGTTTTGTTTGAATTCCCAGTTTGTTTGAATTTTTTGCTTTAGGAGCATTAAATAAAGTGCTTATGAAGAAAAATAAGAGGTATTGTTACTAATTATTTGAATTAGAATTTAAAGTTTGATCTGAGTGGCCTAAGGTGCAAAAGTGTACCATGATGGACCATTCCTAACATGGAAAAAATCAATAAACTCGGAAATTTGTAAACATCACAAAATGGGTCTTACTAATTTGTACTAATATTTTTGTTTTCAGGACATTCTATTTCTCATTTCCTTAGTAAAATATGAAACACTGGTCGCATTGTCTTGTCAACACAAAACGGGAAATATCGCACTGAATATTCTTTGAACATTAATGAGCCCTAATATAGCCGGTTTATGTTTTCAACTTAAACAAAAATGCAATGATTGCATTGACATATATACTATTCAAAAATTAAATAATATCTGCTAAAATCCATTTGAATGCAAGAAGAAAGGAAGAGACTCCCTGAAAAAACTCATAAATATATCTGTGTTAAATTTCTGTTTATCGTGAACAGTACGTTTCCCAAAATTTATCTCACATCAGGATTGCAATGCAGGATTGTAGTGCAAGATTGTAATTATGCAGAGTTTAATGATCCCTTGATCGTGTTTTTATTAGTAGTAGAAAGCAGTGCATTACGGTTTCATTAGTGTCAATAAAAAAATTTGCAGTAAATCAATTGATTAAAAGAGAACAGCTGTTTAGAAAGCCCCAAAGATCTATTTTTAGCCGCAAATTAGTTATTGCTGGCTAAAACGTGTGTTTTTCACTTAAAAACCTTTCAAGGAGAGTTGATAATACCCACGAATCGGTGACATTCGAGCAATCAAAATAGATGGAATCTTGTATTTACATTAAGTTTATCGAGTATAACTCTCAAAATCGCTACGGGTTTGAACGATTTAATGAATAAATATTGAAGCCTGTGAGTCATTTACAGTAAAAATTATTCATCATTTAAATTCAATTTTTGTATCGGAAATATGGCTTCATTATTAAATAGCAAAATTAGTGGCTTAATAAAATTTGAATATGATTTAGGAAATATTTTGATGAGCAAAATGATCAAGCTTCTTATCCATGGACTGGATACTCAAAATCTACTCGGTTAGGGTTTTTGGAGAGCTTGGTGAAACGTTGATGTACATTCTCACATCTGTACATTGGGAATGAGCCAAATTTTCCTTAGTTCCCGAGCGATACCGCTCGTTACTCGCACTAGATTAACGCAAATGACAGCCTTATTAGGCAAGGATTCTCGGATTTTGAATGGATAGGAGGCTTCAAGCCAAAAACTAACTGGATCGGCAACCTAATGCAACTGGTTGCCCACTCGGGCACCAACCAATTCTGTGTGGAAAAGGAAGGGGAAACACATCACAAGTCGATTTGAGAGAGTTTGATTGTCTCTCTCAGCCAGTAACTTCCACTTTTAATTTGACGTATGCTGCTTTGATGAGGGCGACCTATTTCCTTCTCTCTCAAAGGTGAACGCAAGATCGAATTATTCCCATGGAACTGCTCTTCTCTAGAAGGTCGACGGATTTCTGTGGCTGCGTTCAAAAGAACAAGGCTTGAGCAGTGGCTTAAGGGACGATCTTCGGTAGTTTCATGTAAGAAATTTTACTCATTTATTTAATGATTCTTGCAATTAATAAAAATCGAATACCTCTTTTACATGATCAAACCAATCCAGAACTGTCTGAATACTTCAGATTAAGCTCAATATTTGTTGGAATATTTCGAAACCAGAAAGCTATTAGTGTGTATTACTACACTTCTGGTGGTCCGAAACGGTTAAAAACTTTATCTAGGAAAGAAACTATTTTTAACCTAATTTCACTAGAAATAACAGTAATTATCGAATACTGCGAAGATTACATTTTCGTTGCATTGATCCGCGATTAAGAGTAAATTTATGTTAATATGTACCCGACTAACAATAATCAAATAGTTTTATAAAAATCATCGCGATATTTAAATATTAATTTAAAAGTGAAAAAGAGATAATTTATGAGTTAAAGCTGTATGCTATTCACGCAATTTATTTTAAGATAACATATAATGTATATATTTATAATTCTAATGAACAACTACATCGTTGAAAATGGAACATGAAATGTAATTATATTAGTAACGAAAAACGCAATCGCAATGTGCAAAATATTTTGAAGTATAAAACATGTACCTGGGTTCATTTAATGTTTTATTTGTGGTGGTCTAAATAAGGCCCCAATTTGTATCGCCGGCTCAGCCAGGCTTAGCTAAGCGGACGCGAAAGACTAGGTTCTGTATAGCTTTCCACTTCAATCAACTCTCTCGTCGGGAAAATAATTCCTAGTCATCCATCACACATGGACACACAAAACATTCTGCTATAACGGACCTTTCCCAAATACTTGAGGTAAGAAGCAATATTGTTTTTTCGCTTGAAAAATGTCTTCATGTAGATAACCGGCCTGAGCATTAGAACAGATGTTTAAAAATGGTGTTGGTGACGAAAAATACTACAGCAGTAATCCATTATGCTGGTTTAAGAACCACGATGGCATGCAAACGAGTTGATGCTAGTTAAAACGATTTCGTTTGCTTTGAATGTCCTGATTGCTGCCTGCAATTGAAGCTTATTGAATGCATTATCAAGCGATTTTTGATATTTTATTATAGAAAAAGCTGCTTCCAGCTCTTACCGCAATAAGATTCTCAAATCTCAAATGTTCGGTGATCTCAACGTTGCATTACAGTTCAACAATTGAGTAGAGTGTTTCGTGGTTAACTAATGTTATATCTGCTCTTGACGGCTAAGTGCTTAAGCTAATTCCTCCTTGCAAGATGTTCTTAATAAAAACAGTCTAAAGTTTAATGGGCATGAATACATTAACCCAAATATATATGGAAGCTTTCGTTTGAGTGAAAAATATTGAATGAGATTTGCCTGGGAAGTAACACTTATTTTAGAGGCCATGAGCGTCAGACTTGCCACTTTTAAAGCAATTTAACATTTTCATTATGCATTTTTTTCGTAAGTAAATCTGCTCAACGGAGAACCGTTCGGTAATCTCCAATGACTAAAATAACTTCCTACTGACTTTGAATGATTAGATTGACTCAATAAGGCTTTTGTAAACAATAGGTGGCAATGGGGCTTTGGTAAGCAGCGAGAAATCCAGTTTATTGACTATATACCCAGTTGGGGTTCGTCAGTAGGGTCTCAAACTGACCTCACCACCTACCCTGTTCTAAAATTCAGACCAAAGATCATGAGTATGCACCTGAATGAAGCCATGGGCTGGTTCACTCATTTAGTCCTTTTTTTGTCTAAGACATCTGTGTTTTGGAACTTTAGTTTTTCTTTAACTTATTAATATCTTACAATAAGGCTAACTTTTACCCACACTCGTATTTTCCTTAAAGCTCGTTTGACTGTGAGTTCATAAGCTAACGTTATGGCTTTGCAGCGGATCGGTGACACGCAGAAGAATTAACTACCCCCTTAAGCTGGTCCCACTACCAGGGGAAAAGAGGAGACGTGCGCTCCCACACGTTTGATGAGTGGTTTTATTTGTCAAAGGAACAAAGGACATAACTCAGATTGCCTCTCGGAGGGAGTTGATCTTCTTGGCAGGCTAGACTGCCAGCAAGGAAGCTGTCCAGTATCAAGTTTGTCACGTCTGATTAGCTGACGTCACGCTGAGCTGGAGATGAAAATTGGGGCTGAGTCAGGCCTCCACATTACTTCCTCCTAGAGTGTTTAATCGTCTAAAAATAAACACTCGATAATCTGTTAGCGCACAAAATCAGCCTGTTGAAAAGTGAAGATCGCTACGAGTCCGCAAAGTGTTCAAAGACTGGATTTGAAGAAAGAGTGGTCCCTATTGGTTGGTGTTATTGGGTCTGAAAGGGTCCAGGAAGAAAACATGGAAAACTCCCTTTTAAGCTCGATTCTGAAAAATGCTAAGGTCCGGTCTTCTCCGATTCAATAACTTTTAAACAGTTAATCCTAATCTATCAGGAACAGTGGGAGTTTTTGCAGAGGTTCTAGGTATTGTTAATCCTTCTAGCAAACGAATGTAGCCATTGTCACCAGATAACTCGGGCATTACCTAACCCCTCTGTGTCATCCACTCACCAAGTTCGACCCAGTCACATGGAAGCTTCCAAACCAATTAAAACAGATTTGCCATGTCATGAACACCACGACCGGATCAACAGCCACAAGCATATTCCACAGGCTTACAAACGCTTCCAACATATAATTTAAGGCCACCTTTCCGTTACTTACACCCATGCCTCATCAGACTAACTTCTCATTAATGGCGCCTAAATCTACTGCAATGTCTAACGGCAAGTAGAGAAATTTCGTCCCTCAATCACAACTGAGGGAGATCTTTGATCACTTCGATGGATTGTCACACTATATCACTTGCCAAGCCAGCAGAGACGCCAGACCCACCCGCATACTTCTCTGCTTATTCTCTTTCCTCTTCTTCCTAGTTTTCACATAAAACCTATAATTGATTTCAATGCATAAACGAACACCCGATGATATCCGTTTATTAAGAGTTTCATATTAACCAAGCAAACGCCCAAGGGGACGAATTGTGACGGCCTGACTAAGTTCCAATTCAGCCCAACATCAGCTATTCAGCCGGGACAAACTGAATTCTGGACAGTTTTCCTTTACCTTCCAAGTTAATTAACTCCCCTGCTCGAGAATCCAAATCTAAGTCACGCTCATTGTTCATATTTCATCACAAGCTCCTAATAAAAGGTTGGTTGCGTATGTCCCATTTTCTCCCTCTGGCAGTGGGACTTCACTACAGCTTAATCTTACATCAACAATTTTACTAAGAAGGGCCATGGTCAATTCTCATAAACACATTCTTACTTCAAGGTGGTACTTTGTTGTCATTTTATTTTGATTATGGTACTGGTTCAATGATAACTTTGGCATAGGATTTAAAATAAAACAAGCTTGGGAAGTGAGAACCTTATTGAAAAGAAGGACACATGTACAAAATTAACTTTAAAAAACTGCATCTACTAAAGTCGCTTTCCAGTCTCAAAAGCACAACATATGAATGCGGATTTTAATTTATTTAAATGCTGCCATTATAAAATAGAATAAAAGTGCATGTAATTTATCCGGCATCCAGTTTAAGTTATTAATATCTGCTCTCAAACCCTCAACAAGCTAATTTAATTTATCGAACACAATCTAAACTTTGTGGAAATCAACTTAGCTGAGGTAAAATTCGTGGGAAAAATAACTTAAAACCATTTATATAGTTTATCTTCGGCATAGATCTTATTTTTGCTGTTGAGCAACCGATGCGTTGATGAAAATAGGTATCGACAAACGCATGCGCTTATAAGCGTAACTGTTGATCATTGCATATTTAATGCATCTAAATGCAATTTTTTGGAGATTCATTTTTATGTTGCTCTGAAATAATAATGGAACTGCCTCAATATGCAGTCGCAGTGAATGATTAGTTCACATTTTATCAGTGCAATGATGATTAACATTGAATCATGTAGGTGAATACAAAGTCTGTATTCAAAATTGCGAAAATGCTTATGGCCCATGTTTGGAAATAATGCTGCTCAGCTGCAACACTGATCGAGATCAATGAAAAGTCAGCCTAAATTATGTGGACTTCATTGAACTAAACGAAATTGTATGAGTTTTACCTTTTACTTTTCATGTTGGCGCCTAGTGCAGAGAAACAGAAGCAGTTAGGAATAAGGAAGACATTTATCGAAGCAAAGCATGCTTAGAATAAGAACCGATTCATAAATAGCATGTAGTTAATTTAAGTTTATAAAGACATAGATTTAAAACATCTGAGGCATATATGACGGTATTTTCAGATGTCTTGTAGTTGTTGTTTATTAAAAAATCCCGCCACCTGTAGGGCTAATGACATTAGGAAAAATGTGAATACAAAAATCATTGTCTAATAAGAAAGGGAACGCTTCCAGCTGGTTATCAGAATACTAATTCATGTGGCTACTCACTGCCTAAAGAAGGCTGGGGAAAAGTCAGTCTGAAATTTGGAAATTATTGGAACATGCCCCTTAGGAGCCGCTTTCTTCGTGGTATGTAATTTGTTTTTTTTCTCTGAAACACCTTCGCTCTCTGCTGCTTTATTCAATTGGCGGATGAATTCCATTACTAGATCTCTGTTGCAATATTGGTGTGTGGCACTACCAATCCATCTGAGCGCTAAACACACAAACTTGCTTTTAATTAAGGTATGCGATGCTTGCCAGTTGACACAATCACGAGGCCGAGAGAGCCATTATGATTCGACAAACCTAGTTATACCTTGGCCTTGTCATCTAACTCACCGTGCAAGCTCTAAGCTTGAGCTTGAACTAGTAAAATATTACTCTTTTTCGTACTTTTATTTAAGTTATCTTCTCCTGCTGCAGTCAAGTGTTCATCCATATATAAATGTGCTTAAATAAAATGGATTTAATTGGTTTTTTGTGCACATTGCTAAGCTTCTTGAAAACCAATTTACTTTGTGTACCTCCATCTTTAATAAATCTGAATAAATCTGAAGCATTGCCGTTTATGGATTAATTTTGACTCAAACATATGGCCTTCATATGCATTTATTAAAAAGTTCATTTGAAGTCACTTGTTAATCATGAACACTACGTACTACAAGGCAAAAGCTTTTTTTAAGTATCGACTACATTAAGATGAACATGGAATGCTTAGTTTAAAAAACATCATATATGGTAAAAGGCATAGTTTAACATCGCATGGTATCTTTAGGGCCTTTAAATTCCACTGTTGACTTAAAAGCAGTGAGTTCCTAATATCCACATCTAGTCGCTGTGGTAAGTCCCTTGGGTAATTTCATTCCGAAAGCATATTCCTTAAAAAGCTGTTTTACAGATAAGTGCGTAATCGCATTCTTTTTTGTGATTATTTTAAGGTCCTGGAGAACCATTTGTAAATTAGATTAGTGAAACTAAATTGAATAAAAGGTAAAAATCACCGCCTAACATAGAAACAGATCAAAAGCCTCTAAATCACTGTACATTGGGAATATTTATGCTGAATATTGCAAAAATAGTTCCCAAATGATAGTTTTGCTCCACGACAAATTCACGATTATCGGGAACTCATTAAAACGGTCTCGAGGGTCATTTTTATAAAAATTGTTTCACTAGTTATTTGCTAGATAACGTAAAGGCCATCAAGATAAACTTTGTAAAACCTCATTTGAGATTTTTAAGGCATCTTTCTGACCTGTTTAGCCACTTCGCTAAGATGGGATTGAACATCCTAACTTTGTTTTAGCTGTTAATCATATTTATTTCCTCTTTATAAAAAATTTCTTGCTTAATCATATTCAAGGTGATGACTTTGAGATCTGTTATTCAAACCAGAAGAACAAATGCAAAATCTAATTTTCTTTTGGGTTAGCATGAAGAAATGAATACTTTTTAAAGTACTTTGGTGCTAGGATAATATACCTTTTAAGACAAGTCTATAAACAGTTTTTGATTACATTTACCGTTAAGCGTTACAACTAGAGATGATTCTAGGACAATAGATATAAATGTGATTATGTGCTATATAGTGGCTTCTACTGAACGTATTGTTAGAATTAACGAGAGCTTTCTTACTTATATACGTTGGTAATAAATATCAAGAAATAAGTTATTTAAAACTTTCTAAATATTTCAATAAATGCATCACATATTCCTAAACTGAGGCACATTGTAAAGATCGATATTATTACTAAATCGATCGGTGTTACAAGGCACTTTACTAATTGGCTTTCAATGTGTAGCGAACTTATGTTTAAAAATAACGCTGTTAGTGCTTTTACGGAACGTTTGTTTATACTGCAAAAGCATGTCGATTCCCCTAAAACCGTTTTGAAGATAAATGAAGATAAGTCAAAGTAAATACTAAGTAAGTTAGCTAAATGGGAAAAAACGTAATTTTCCTCACTTAGAAGAGAAATCTGATTAATTGATTTTGGCACGAGCAAAGGATTATGATTTTAATAAGAACAAACAGCATCAAAAGTTACCTGTAAAAACTTTAAAATGAGCAGATATTTGCCATTTAGACTTCGAAAAGGTGCTGCTATTTTACAAATGATCAACCAAAATTTGTTTCACTTGTTTGAATGAATATAAACACTCATTACGGTAGATATTTCTAACGGAAATCATGTTTCAAAATAACTGAAAAGAGGTAGCTATGGCAATTCATGGTTTTATAGATCTCTTTATTGTTACATCACTTCTAAATTAATAAGCCCATATTAACAACCAACACAACTTAGAAAAAAAGTTATTTCGCAAATTTTAGCATGTTCCGCATTCCTCACACATGATTTATAAATTTTCATTTCAGGCAATTGAGTATTTTTCTCTAACCACAGGCTTCGAACTAAATCGTCCGTTAGTTCTTTTTTAGGAATTAACTGAGATGATGAAGAACCATTTAAACTTCTTTACAACTTTTTCGCATTCAACATCACTTAAATTTCAGCCCAATGTGTGTTTAAAGCTTCGAATTATAATGTATATTATCTAGCCATTATATATAATGCAAAGAACCTTGGATAAATAAACACGAATTATAATACACATTCCTCTAGATAAAATTTGCAGCTCTTCTAAAGCGAAAGCCTCTGTGAAAATGGAATTACTATAGGTTTTAGATAGAGGTAAACACTAGTTATCGAAAAGGTTTTCCTTCAAATATTCGAGCTGTGAACTGTCAATCATAACAGTGTAGTAATGTCCACAATTTTTTTACTTATCACAACTGCAGTAGTAAAGAGTTTAAAACATGTTTAAGGTGCATCGAATTGAAATAATTTGCTAAAATATATGCTATCAAAGTAGCAAAATTAATAGTACTACCCTCGGTCACTAGGATACCAGGCCACCAGAAACCCATGCGTATCGATTCATAACACACATTCTTAAAATTAGAGAACTTCGTAGTATCAACATATGCAAATATAAACATTTTACAGTCAGTGGCAAAGGTAAGATAAGTTATAGTTTGAAATAATCAGAAGATTGCAAATAAAATGTTCTGCGGCAAAAACAGTTGTATACAACCTAGTAGGGAATGAAGAAATTACTAAAAGTAGAAACGTTTTATTGAATGCTCCACCCTATATTTGATGCAAAAAGGGCTAGTAGAGTAAAATAATTATCATTTTAGTATTTGGCATCCTAAGCATTTGGCGCTGCCATTCAATGAGAAGTCAGCTCTTAATCACGAATAAAACTGAAGTTGTAATTGCATTAAAAAATAGTTTCCAATTGATACAATTTTTGATACTATCACTTATAAGTGCAAAATTATAACAAATAGTGTTTTGGCAAATAAAGTAATGGCAAAGAATAATGAAAAACTTGTTTTTGCATTTTTCGTAGAATCCTCTATCTTTGTTTAAAATAGGATCGACTGGATATTAACCAATGTGAGTAGTGCAATGAATGCTCGATCGATTGATCGGTACTAGAACAACCTACCAGTTGAGATCGTACCAGCTTGGCAAGTCCGTCGTCGATCCAAATAGTGTGACTTAAGGTTAGTCATATTGTAGAATGTTTTCAAGTTTTAAAAAATGAGTCTTTTTATCTAATGAACACATGTCTTCGTATTTTGCATACTATCTCAATTGGATTTTTCGTGTGTGCAATTTCATGGCAATATTCCTGTTGAAAATTATTTGGAAATATATTATAGAAATTGATTTATCCAAGTTGTATGAGTCGAAATCTGAAAGAGTTACCCTTAACCTGATCTGATTTGCACTTGCTTGAATTCTTATTTTAAATTAGTCAGCATAGAATGTGATACATACCCTCTATTATTGAAAATGGATTTAGCAAAAAGTGTAACCTTATCTTGACAACAATAAAATTCGTATTAAGTGCTATACCGTGCAACATATTCCTCTAAGATGATTATTCTTAATTTTGCCAGATAAATCAGTAATTTAAGCATAACTGAAATATATAAATTCTCGCGAATAACGAATATACATCGTATGTTCCAAGGTGAGGGTCTATTTGTTTGTCAGCATTACAAAAACTGGAAGGAGTATAGATGAGTAAGCAGTGCTTAGTCAATTGAACACCACGCTTTTTAAGTTATTAACTTTGTTTATGCCGATTGAGCATGTCAGTTTCACGTCCAGACAATATTCATGAAGTGATTTTTCAAGCCATAATCCTTGAGATGAAACCACCGATCTACCGCTATTAAAATGACCAGCACAAGTAAACAGTGTGTATGACTTACCAGTGTTAATTCCATCGTTTTTATCCAAAACATTGTTTGATGCATGAACGATCACCAGCTGAGTAATGTTCCAATATTCCGACGAAGCGTATTTCACGGTATCGCTTATATTGAGATAAAATTGGGCAGCTACTGAATAGTGAGCTTACTTATCTAGTAATATTTAGTTTTTGGCACGGCTTTGCGATAAAATTAATGCTTGAATAAAATCGATTTCTCTGTCTTACCGAGGGGTTACCTGTTATACTCGGTAGCTTTTCTTCACGTAGTCGCCCTCATGTCCATACATTCCCTTTGGTACTTCTTTAAATTGAGTGATATTCGGGATAAAGATATATTTCTAGGTAAACTGACACCTAGAGACTTGGTTAACTTGTCTTGCTTGGGAATTGTTATTTAATAAATGCAATAAATTGAGCCTTCTGCAAGAACGATAATAAATAAGCAATTAATTTGATTTACAAGCTAAATCTACATTAAAGTCGGAATTTCATCAAGTCAGTACCTACTTAACCTTCAAAAATGCAAAATTCCAGACATTTGATTTGACCGTTGTCGAAGTCGACATTAGCTACGTTTAATTGCTAGAACTAATTGATACATAGTGCTAATTTCACTACTAATTCCGGTGACAAGTGTTTCAGAGTTTTTTCTGCTAACTTTATAAGGGAATTGTAGGTATGGAACACGGGTATTTCTTTGACAACTTCTCACGGCGTGCTTAAAATTATAAAATCAACAAAGCAAAACACAACTCCATCATTACCAAACATATCTGTTCAGATGAGAAGTCGTTACTATTGCCAGGTAATAATAATTATATAAAGAAGATATAATTAGTCATTCTGAAAATGGTTACAAAAAATTGTTATTCTCAAGATCCTAATGGATATCTTTTTCTATGAAAGCTGTGTTACTTTCCTTCCATCGATCATCCTGATAAATTAAACCCATTTACGGCTCTAATAGAGAAGTATGCAATACAAATCTATTTATAATTTTTAAATTACTTGAGAAATTTACCCAGTTTATTACTATCTTGCACAAAATTTGATTTATTTTCAAATGAATACTAGATTGTTAAGGAATTTAAAGTGTTTGGATATTGTAGTGTCAAATATTGATATTCCTTGAGACTATGACTATGGATTTCCCATTCAACTCTAATTGGATGTATTTTGTTTTACTGAAGATTAATTAACTTCTTGCAAAGCAAACAAGGGTTCAAATTTGCTCTTCTGGGCCTGTTTAACTTATGACAGGCTATTTGGTTATCCCTGTTATCTCGCATCTACAAGCTTAGGCTAGTCTCGCTAATTCCCGTAACTGTTTCACCACTTCATTTTGATTACCACCACGTTATGGGTCATGTCTAACTTCAGATGACCTCTGTGACCCTGTGCTTTTTCTCGAGTGTGTATGAATCACGGCTATTTGGCCAAAAGTGAAAGAGTTAACTCAGAGGCCTATCTATATAAAATCGCATTGTGGAGTCACTTCCATTCCGTGGCCTCCAAATATCGGTCTCTTTTACCCACATTGTTGTTAAAATACTACAAATAACTCGTAGAATGGGTAAGGAGTAATTAGTTTCCACCCACTGATCACTAAACGAATTTGATAAAAAAATGGCGCCATCTTGTTAGATGATACTGAAGAGCCAATGTATACGGCTATGTGTGTTCAAGAATGGCAGCACGAGGGACATATATTCTAATGAAGTTGGGCGTCCCGTCTGGCAATCAACACTATTCCCAAAACTCAATATTTTTGAGCTTCACAGTCTTTGTGTTCTGGCTCTTAATCAGAATCGCAGGTGCCTGGGAGAAATTGATGTCCAGAAGAAGGTGGCAGCCCTTGATCTGCCTGAAAAAAGGAGGATTTCGTGTTTTCGATCTGTCCTCAACACATGAAGTGCATCGGAGCCCAGATCCTACTCTTCTTAGTAGTTAGGGGGCGGTTAAAATCCTCTCAAATCATCCATGTCTCTGGATTGCATGGCGAAACTGAGGTCATAAATGCTCAAATGATCTTTGCTTTTCTGCACAAAATAGCCATTTCATTTTTTGATGCCAATTTATGTGATATCAACTCTACTTCCCCTTTTTTTTCAACAACTTTGCATGTTAGCTGTTGGTACTACTGCTTCTTTTAATCTATGTCACTATTTTCTCAAATCGTGTGCATGTCAAAATTCTACCTTCGTCTTTCAAAAACCCTCATGTTGAATTATTGCCTTGAGGGTTTTTTTGACGTTTACATTTTAGAAAATTGTTAATATCACAATGTTTTACAAATCACAGGCTTGTCATAAGAGAACCAGTTCTGTTGATGAAGGCTTGAATGGAGATGTAAACAAGAAGTAAGATAATTTATCAAACAAATCCAAACAAACCTGGAGTAGAGGTCACACTGCCTTAACGAAATACAATGATGGAGGGACTGACAGCCTGGGTAGAAAAGGTAGAAATCCCAGAGCCGCGACTGAATCCAAGATGAACAAGTGACCTTAGATTGACAAATTAGTTTCGCTTCGGCGCAGGTTCTTGGAAAAGACGAGTATCTGCCAGCGTTTTATTTCCTTTGAATCAGATAGCTAATAACGTGGAGGTAGTCAAATTGAAATAGTGAAACAGTTACGGGAAACAGCGAGACCAGCTTAAGCCTAAAGATGCGAGATAATAGGGCCAGCCGAAGTAGCCTGTCAAAAGTTAAATAGGCCCACAAGAGCAAATTTGAATTCCTGTTTGCTTTGCAAGAAGTGAATCAATTTTGGTGCAAACAAATATCTAATTAGAGTTAAATGGGGAACCCATAGTCATAGTCACCAGGAATGTTAATATTTTAAAAAAATGAATTAGGTAAGTAAAAATGCATCTTTAACAATTGCTTAACTTGAAATCATCTTTTCCAATATGCAGTTCGTCGACAATTATTAAACTTAAATGCATTTATTTTGCATTTTCATGATTTTTGGGACTCATCTCTTCCAGTATGATACCGTAAAGGTTTCGACTTGAGTCATCATTTTTCTCTATATTTCACTCAATGTGTTTGTTTAATGATATAAATAACTGCCGAACTGCAAATCGCGCCTTAATTTTCACCGATTAAGGGACTATAAATAGCAGTATTTGAATCGTTGATCTCTGCATTTAACTCTAATAAACAAAACTCAAGAAGTATACTCAACATGAATACAGAACTTCGTGAAACTAAAGTAGTAATACTTTTTCGAGATATTGCTTTACCTATCGGTAACTTCAATCAAAAGTTGGAAAAACTGAATAAGAATTAGCTGCAAAATATGCTACATTCAAAATCATAGCGGTTAATAAAATTTAGTTTAATATCACATGCAAATTAGTAAAATATGCAAGGCATCCATTAGCTCTACGTGAATATGTAAGTTAGGGAAGAAAACAGTAGTACCATTGGAAATGATGCAACCCAATCAATAGAAAGATTTAGATTCTAGTGATGAATTTAGAAATTTTGGAAGATAAAGCGAAATATGCAGTAAGGAATCTGTATATAAATTAACTAAAAACAAAATGAATTATCAGAGATTATAGCTTTTTATTTAGTTGGCGGAATTGAATGAATAAAAAGTCAAAAAGCAATTATTCAGCCAGTTAATATGGCAAAATAAATCAGGTCAAGCTGTCTTCTAAGAAGCAAATAAAAATAGTGGAAAATAGATGCACGCAACGATAATCAGAAGCCATTGGAGAAAACCAAGCAAATAGAATTTTATTAGGGAGATTAAATTAGACGTCTATAACTCTTTCTAGCAAAAAATCCAATAAACTGGTGCAATTATGCAGAAAGTATCCAGAGGGGATACTACACACTCCAGCAGAGTAGGTGCTCGTTCCTTTCAAGTGTAGGTCGCCGTCTTCTTCCAGAGTATATATGGCATTAAAGCGCAGGTCCTGCAGACGAATTGTTTTCTGCCAATAGAACAAAGTTTGACCTAAGTTCTATACGTGAAAAAGTCATGTTTATTTAATTACTTGAAACATGGGAGGAAACCATATGAAAGTCAAGCAAATCACGGAATTCCATTCTACTGATAGATGTTTCACAAACGTAAGTTTTGTTGGAATTCGACGACTTCTGACAGGTTGACTGGAATTCATCATTTGCTGGGTAGTGTGCAAGAAAATATCTATTTCCAAAAGGAATTCTTCTGAAAGCCTTTTTGATTTTAATATTGGCGAGAGAATTGGCTTGTTGGTATGTTGACGTATGATTGACTACTAACAAATATATTTGTATCAATGTGAAATAGTAATGATGTGCTAAGCAAATTTTCGTACCGTATATCCCAACTACCAAGCTCATAATTGCGATAAGAAGCAGAGGAGTAGTAGAATACATGTTCTCTATGCTGAGAATAAATCTGCTGAACTCACACCTGCTTATATAGAAAATTTACGAGAATTTGTGCATTGTATAGTGTTGTTGCCGTTGCTTCCAATGAAGGAATGATTCCATATAAGAAGTTTGCATATTTGCAGGAAAACAGTTGAACATTATTTGTTTATGATATTGTGCTTTGCATATTTCTGCTTAAAAATAGTTAGAAATCTTAAAAGATGCAGGAGTGTTTTTCTCAAAAACGCATTTTGCAGGTAATTGACTTGCATACAAAAATTTCACTAATGAATTCAGCTTTCATGAAATTTGTACAGAGTGAAAGTATTCTAAAACAAATTTCTATATTTCAACTGTTAAATTAAATCTGATTTTTTCACGAGAAAAAATTTATAAAGTTTTTTCTCTTGTTCATGACTTCATTGGCAAATATGTTAATTATTTGCTTGCACTAAAGGCTTTTTACTTAAAAATTGGATGCATGTTTCAAATAATAGCAATGGTGCCATTTTAATCTTAACGGAAATTGAAAGATCTCTCTTAAACCATGCCGAACTCAGCTATTCTACTTCAGATACTATTTCAACAGTCGATACGCTTATTTTATCATTTCCTTTTGTTTGAATTCCCTTAGAAGCATCAAATAAACTGCATACGAAAAACAATAAGAGGTATTGTCATAATTTTTTGAATTGGAATTTAAAAGTTTGATCTGAGGGACCTAGCGTGCATAATATTCTACATTGATGGACCATGCCTAACATGAAAAGTAATTCAATAAACGATATTACATTAAGTGTACGTGAAAAATTATAGAGATCAAACGATGAATCTTACTAATTTTTATTAATTTTTGTTTTCAGGACATTCTATTTCTCATATCTCTGTAAAAATGTAAAACACTGGTCGCATTGCCTTGTCAGCATTAATCGGGAAATCTCGCATTGAATCCCCCTTGAACACCAATAAGTCCTAACATAGCCGGTGCATATTTTCATTTTAAACAAATGAGGCATTGAATGCACTGACGGATAAACCATTCAAAAATAAAAAAATCTGCTAAAATTCATTAAAATGCAATAAAAATAGAGGCATTTAACAGAAAAAAAATTCATAAAAATGTCTGTGTTAAATTTGTGACCATCTTGAACAGTAGGTTTTCCGAATTTATCGCACATCAGTGAAACGCAGGATTATAATTATACAGAATTATTCAACAAAATGATTTAAAAGATTCTTTGATCGTGTTTCTAAAACAAGTATAAAGCGGTCCACTCCGGTTTCATTATTTTTAATAGGAAATGAACAGAATATCACATTAAGAGTACAGCTCCAAAGATCTGATTTTTGGCAACTTAGTCATTTCTGGCTACAACGTGCGCTTCTACCCCAAAAGCCTTTCAGGCAGAATTGATAATACCCATCATTCGGTGACTTTTACGAAATCAAAATAGGTGGATCCTTTTGTTTGCAGTAAAGTTATCGAGTAAAACTCTCAAAATCGCCCCGGGCTTGAAAGATTTAATGAATAAATAGGGCATCCTATGCGCTATTTACTCCTTATGTTCTTCATAGTAAAAACTATTAATCATTAAAATAGAAATTTTACATCCACAATATGGCCTTTATTATATAAATGGCAAAATTGGTGCTTTAATGCAATTTGAATATGATTTAAGAATCATTTCCATCATGAGTTCCAAAATATCATAAAACTCCTATGCAAATAAACAAAACTCAAAGTTCGCCTCTACGAAAAACAAACAGATTTTGCCTTCAGAGAACTCCTTACTAGCTACCTATTTTTCCATCGGAGATATCAATAAATGCAGTCTTGTAAACCATCCGTGGGGACATGAATTTGAACAACAAGTTTAATTTTGCCTCAAGGAAATTATGCTCCACTTCCTTGGATGGTTTCAAATTTGTCATCACTATTCCCATTAGGTACAAATAAGCAGTTCCCTTAAGCAAAAATGTTATGTACATTTATTTTGTATTATAAATTTATGACGTTTTCTCTGCCTTTTTAGATTTGAACAGATACTCCAGCCAATAGCACAACCGAACACGTTTTATTTCTATCGTATATTCACTTAGCATATTACTAATTTTGCTCAGTTAAATGCTCCGGCGGACAAAAGTCTGCATTTTTAGATGGGTTCCTTTCAAATTTCCCACTTTCATTAAAGTGTTTATTTCAGTAAGTAATTAAAAAACCTTTAGAAGTACAAAAAATGCAACTTGCAGGTTCTACAATAGCTAATTAATCCAATTTTTGAGATCCAGGTATTCCACAATTCATAAAAATGGAGAAGTAATGTGAGATGTAGATTTGATTAATGAAAAAATCACACCAAAAAGGAACCTAACATTCCTTCCGTTTTTCCATTTCTTCCAAACAAATCCCATTAATCTGTCGCGAACACTTTTGAGAAGCTCTTAAGTACTTTCATAAAGGTAGGACCAATTCCAATTTCAAATTATGAGTACTATTAATGAGCTATGGAATCTTCATCGAAGGCACTATGCACAGTTTTCAAAACTTTTGAGCGGTCGGGACTAACACCGCTTTTGTGTACTTCAAACTTCAGGTTGGTTTTTTTATTCCAGTTTTGAATAATGTAAGTACACAGAGAAATCCCTAGGACTTTGGTAAACTTTCCTGATTCGTTAACATGGATGCTTTTTAGTATCTTTATAACGGCTTTTCTAAGTAAACATTTGGAATAACAAAAATGCACAAGGAACATTGAAATATGTCAAGTGTCGATTGTTTACTGCATGTCGAAGACTATAACACCAAAATCAAAGCTGATTCCACAGATTTGCCCAAGTCTCCTACCTTCTGATAGGGGGAATGATAAGGCGCAGATTTCGTCGTAATAATGATCATGGCTTAGATTAAATCGTCGTTCACTTCGTGAGTTTTAGAGCATGGGGTGTTGACCATTGCATTCCCGGAAATATGATTGAATGCTCTAAAATACTTAATTGCCTTGGAGCATTCTCCAACGCGTATAATTAGCACGCATTGAATAACGAGTTTTAAAGGCACATTTTCCTTTGATAATAATGACTACTTTCACTATCGGAGTGAAATTGGAAATATTTACTTTTGCCCCACAAAGGCATGTTCGCTTCCTCTTTGCGACTCTTACCTCATAGATTGACATTTTCGGGTTCACTGAACAACGGGAGACAGCTCTGCGGCCCCTCTGGCTGTGTCATGCTTAGCTCGTTCTCCTGTCAAAGTCCCATTTTTATTGATATACACTACCCGTAGTCAGGACTTTCAAGCATGAGGGAGACAATGTGCTATTATTGAGTGTACAAACATTTCAAAATCAGAATGGATAGCAGATCTTTTAATATCAAGTAAAGGCATAAATTGAAGTAATTACTGTTTATCGATTTGCTAAACATATTCCACCCCCAATTTTCAGTGATTTTTGGTTATTCTATGATTCTGCATTAGTTAACTAACTCACTAACGATCAGACTTGCCTTTATTTCGGGTCAGTAAAGGGAAATGAAAACGACGACCTATTTGTGCACAGCAGCGAAATGGTACAAGTTGGCTTTGTCGTGATACTTTGCTCAGTTTGCATTTCCCCTCGCTTCAAAATCTTGACGATTCCTCGTAGTATTCGCGTTTATTTTAACTTATCACCACTCGCAAATTTCGATAATCAATCCATTTGGTGAATCACGATGAAGCTTTACTCTCAATTTGATTGCGGTTATCCACTGAAAGAGAGTTGAAGATCTCTTATCCACGCGAATACAAACATAAAAAATCGGCTTAGGCTCCCATCAACACTCTCCTTTCTTCTCCACCGCAAGAGCATCAATTCAGCAGTGACAGAAGTAGATCAACTTGTGAGAGTTGATGGAGGCCACTTAAGTTACCACCACGTGGTATCCGTGGCATCGACTTGGAGTTGAAAGACAAACGTGGAAATTGGGGCGGAGGTGATGGTGGGGTTATTTGATTGAGATGAATGTGGAGGTGGAGCAGTTGGGGAAAATAGCAACCCACAGTGTGGAGCAGCAACGGTGCAATTCGTCTTGGCTCTGTCCCCGCCACTAAAAGCTGTTGCCAATATGTTGGCACTCATTGCTCATTATTGAATCCACTAGATGAAGGTCATCGATCCAACATCCTGTACGGATCCTTGAAGTCGGTTTGATTGGCCTCCTCGTCGTCCAAAGCCTTTTCCAAACCATCCATCTTCAAGGGCATTACGTCTCGATTTGTTGGTGGGCAATAAGGACGTTTAAATAGTATTTTAGCTCCAGAAGTTAACCTGCTGCTAGGCCTAGGAGACTTAATAAATTGAAACATGCACCCTCTGTTCACTTTTTAGGAGTCCATATGAATTTTCCGCATGTTGTCGTCCGTGTTTCGCAGCGAAAAGATGGAAGTTTTGGTGGTGGCAGTTGTGATGTTGTAGGTGGGGAAACATTGTGGGACGGACTGTCACCGATAAGACGAAGATTGGAAGATCGGACCTGCCCCACGTCCACTGCGTGGTGGAAACATAAGTTGCCTTTATCTACTCTCTTTGACTTTCTCCTCTACCCCTTTTTTCCAAGATACATCACCACTTCTACTCATCCACCTTATTGCCTTCAGTTGCAGGCTGACATGTACTCGTGTCTCAGGCCGAGAAGACCACTCAACATCATTCGGTACAAGATGACGCCGTGTCAGCGCTTCGACATGGATGACTAATGTCCCTATAGGTATGAGCGAAATCGTCGGTTGCATCAATCGATTGGCATCCAATTGATCTCAGCTGATAGATGGCCTACGAATCCGGCCAAGAAAACCAGGCAAGAATAGCATTGTTGTGGCATCGCCAGTCACGCTGGTGACCATCTGTGGATAATTTCATTCAGGTTCTGCTTCTGAAGACCTCATGTTGGTGTTGACGTCTGTCATCCCAAAGTGACCCAAGCAGTTGGTTTCACAAATGAGGTTAGTTATACTACCCATAGTGAATACTGGTCAGCAATGTCATTTTGGCAACTTGGATCTGTATGGGAATGACAAGAAATTGGCCTTCGGTTTTAGAGTTGAATTCATGAATTTAGTGAGTAAAATGAATTACTTGTGTTTAACAAAACCACTGCAAAGTATTTAGATGTGTTTTTATACCCCAGAATTCATCAATTTTATGTCACAGCTTTAATTGCAAGTAAAATGGCCAATGTTCACCATTTTTTTGTAGTAATTTCAAGTTAAGATTAAAATTTCATTCGAATCATTAAGTTATTATTGAGCCTTTATATTGCAAGCATAAAGCAAATAAGCAACTTTATTAATCACTTTTTAAGAATGTTTAATTTTCTTCAACATTATTAACTTTGCACTATATTTGGCTTGTATTTTGCTCATGCAGTTTGGTGCCTTCCAGATGGAAAGGCAGCATAATTCCAATCAGGTGCTTTCAGATAGAACGGGAGTTCCGGATATCTTCTCTTTCTACACACTAAAATTTTGATGTCCTTTTTAAGTTGATAAATCGTAAATTGCACTTAGTTTTCAAGAACACAATCATGGGAATGGATGGGAATCGTTTGTATTAGAGCCAAAACTCACTTCAGTTAGGGTTCGATTTGTACCATTTGCAAACATTTTTTATTGAATGCAAATTGTAATTATCAGTTTGTTTAAAACAAAAATCAAATAATTAAACACGAAAATAAGGGTTGTAACACATTTTTATTTCACTGCTTGCCCTTTTAATCCAACTGCGTTTGGCTGGTTCTAAGTACACGCTTAGAGACTAAATATTGGCGGCCTCAAGTGGTTTTATTCTGCCTATATTTGCTAGTGATATTTCGCGACTGTGTATTTGTTTAGGAATACTTCATTTCTTACTTTAAGCATTCTGCGATAATAGCTGTAGACTTGAAGACAATCACAGAAGAACGCGAGACTACTTTCAAAATTTAAATTTAGTTTATTTGCAAAAGAATAGTGGCTTATTACTGGAAGTTAGCTTAAATGATTGAAATATCTAATCTGTACAACAATTTAACATTCATTTATCTAGATAAATGTATTGAAGAGCGCAAGCTCTGATCTTCCAGGCAATCGCTTACTAAATTCCTTAAGCGGTTTTTATCGCATTACGTCTTTTTCGAAGCAGTTACTAAGATTTCGAATGATCGAAAAAAATGGCAGCAGCAATAATTGCATTTTTTGCTCAAGGGATTAACAGTTCTATGATTCTTTCTAGGATTTAAGCGCTATTTGGCCATTCCAAATGCGATGGAAGAAGAGGCAACCGGATGAGAGTAATCATTAGAAGGATACCCAACGGAAACATTTACTATAAAGGTTTTTTCACAAGAATGAAAAAGTTAACACGAGGCCTATCTACAAGGTGGATTCACTTTCATTCCATGGCCTCCAAATATCGGTCACTTTTACCCACATTGTTGCTGAAATACTGCATATAACTCAGGGAATGCGAAAGGAGTAAGTAGGCTCCACCCAGTGATCATTAAATGAATGTGATTTTTAGATAAAACAACACGCGGCATCCATTCCCTATGATTTTTGAAGAACCAATATATGCAGCTATCAACACAATCCCCAAAACTCAAAGAGAAATCTAAAACTCTGTTGATAAGCATTTTATCTGGCTCGGAGTTGGACTTTCATCTTTGGATGCAATCAAAAATCCACTTTGGAATTATGCTAGCAGTACTAAAAGCACTGGAAAAACCTAAAATAATGGCTTATTATTAATTTATTTAAGATGCTTTTATGCAAATAGAGCTGAATGGGTCCTGCCGTTTCTGGGATGCGTCCAATAAATCTGTTTTATTTATGCTGTTAGTACTGTTGCTGCTTACGACAACGAATATTGATCTACTTAAACAACGGTAAAGTTTTAATGTCACAACCTCTCATTTATATAAAAGTCAGTGCGTTATAATTGTGTCGTTTTATTCTCGATTTTGCCTATGAAATCCTGACTAAGTGCTATGAAGTACGAGGAGCTATGCTACCTAAGCAGTAAGACTAGTAAAGATCACTTTCGATAACGGCCACAAGGGACGGGAAGCCTTGTCTTGAATAACAACTACTCATTTCAAAAGCAGCTTAAATATGGTGAAAGTTCCGTTTAGTAAAATGGAATAGGTATATTTTCATGGCCCTTAAAAATTATGCCAGGATAGGCCATTCCAGTCACTTGTCAGAAGATTCTATAGTTTTCATTAGCGGAGTTATAATCATAATTTTTGTTATTTCTAGCATATTTCCGTGGCATATTTTCGAATCTACCTAAATATGCTAGGCAAATTCGTAGCTAGATACTGTGGAGTCGATTAGAAATCGCTATGTTGAAGTAAAATGGGAAATATATGTGCTAAAGAAAAGTGTTCATTTCAATTCGTTGAATGGGAAATATCGGTGTGAAGTTTATTTAAATGGTGCCCTAATTAAATGTTTTATCTGATGTTACAAGAAGTAGAGATAAAATTCTATTTAGAAAATCGTTGTATTTGCTATTCATTCATGTTTAATACCTGTTTACTGTTATACACGATAAGGCTGCAGAAAGGAATAGCTTTTGGTGATAGTATGCAAATGGTAAAAGCTTAATAAAAAATAAAACTACTAGATATCCACTAATCAAATCAAAAAAATAATTTGCCAAGACGTAAGTCATACATTTTTAGCTTGATGCAATAAAAGCATTTCAATATGCTTTCATAAAGGCAAAAACACCATAAAATAAATGAAATGCAAATTGTATTTAATATTTGTGCCACGAATCATTCGATTTTTAATAAATTATCGTCTGGAAGAAGAAACTGATTTATGAACTCAAAGGCCATAACTTTATGATTTTCGTTTAATGATCTTACATTGAATTTCGTCTGATTTGCAGAATAATCAATACTTCCATCTCCCGTACATTTCTCTCTATTCCCCATCTTGCGATGATTACATGTCTGAGAAGAAGGCTTTTCTCGATTTTTTTTGTGCCACAATAACTCAATTACATGAACTAGAGAGGAAATATTATAGATACTTGCAATAATATAGCGATAGTTGTATTCTTACTCAAATGACGAAACTTGAAACCTGGTAAATTATGCTACAGGATGAATTTGGGAGCATTAGGTCATTCCAACGATCGCCTTATTAAAGTGGTTCCAAAAAATATGCAATCACTACAGTAGACGAACTTATTTACAGTCAAGCTAGAACACTGCGGAGGAGACACTTTTTTACTCGGGGATGGCAAAAGAATTAAAAGAAGCCCATGCTTCCGCGAAAGTGGAAAGCACCAAAGACAATGAACATGGTGCCTTATGTGCTATGACTTTGTCGATGTGTTGGAGGTCTCGTAAAACAAGGTTGTGATGACTTGTTTTGTTGAAATAACTTTTTTTAATCTCTAAAATTTATTTCACTTCAGTCTAAAAATTTGAGACATTGAAATGGATACAGACATTGAAAACAAATAATTCCAAGTTGATAGAACACAAGTAGAGAAACAATTCTCTCATAATCATAAAACAGGTATACAACTTTTAGAAAAAAATATTCTCCTTGGTTAGCAGGTTGGTATTTTACCTAAGAGAACACATATGGCACAAAAACGGCAGGTTTCATAACTAGTGATTTAGGGTAGATAACACTTGAACAGTGAGCTCAACGATAGGAAGAACTTTCCAAAACCTTCAATTCCACCAAGGAAACACTTACTTCTAAGCATCGCCTCGAAGCATATGTAGCATTAGGGAGGATTCTGCAGTCTCCTCATCACATACCATGCATTTACTATTTTTGACAGAGTAATCTTAATAGCTTACATAAAGTCTTAACTTGAAAAAAAACATGAGTTTCTTGCTAGAAAAATCAACCTTAACTGACCCTGTAACGTGGAAATTAGGGTATTGGGTTTTGAAATTTGGAAGGACGGTAGCACATGCTAGGATAGGGTCTTAAAACCCAGTGAATTTTTTGCGTCAAAATTACCGAATTCAGTATTTAAAAATAGGTTTAGTTTATTTGAATTTTATTCTTTGGTATTGTCAAACATTATCGTGGTTTGTGCGATCTCATATATTACCGAATCCTACATTTGAAATGATAGAACAATCAATTCACGTTTCCTTTTTTTTCAGTTGAGGTATACCGCAATCACAAAAATTGGATCAATTAGCTTCTGACTTGAATAATGATGACCGTTCGCATGACTGCTGCAAAACCTGCAAATTGCTGTCTAATTATATTTCTAAAGGTTATTAAATCACTTATGAAATTCACACTTCAATAAAGGTGGGATATCTGAAAGTAACCCAGCTGAAAATGCAAACTTTTGCCTGAAGCAGTTAGCTGAGTTCGTTTTAATGTGTGCAGTGTAGAATTGGTACTGTGCTAAGTGAATATGCAATAGAAATAAAATGTGATATGTTGTGGTTTTGGTTAGAGTAACCGTTCAAATTTAAAAGGGTAGATGAAGTGTACTAAATTTATATTGCAGGATAAATGTGCATTATATTATTGCTTCGGGGAACGACTTATTGATTATTTGTACCCAATGGTAGTAGCAATGTTAAATTTAAATGTTAAATTTAAAGAAGTGGAACACAAATTCCTTGAGGTAAGATTGAACTTGTTGTGCAACTTCATGTTCCCATGGGAGGTTAACAAGACTGCATTTATTGCAATCTCTGACGGAGAAATAAGTGGCTAATAAGGAGTTCATTGAAGACGGAATCTGTTTATATTTTTCGCAGTGGCTTTCTTTGGTTTGATCTTTATTTGTATAGGAGTTTTATGATATTTTGGAACAAATGATGAAAAATGATTCTTAAGTCATTCAAACTGTATTAAACCGCCAGTTTTACCATTCGAATGTTAAAAGCCATATTTAGTTGTAAAAGCTGAATTTAATTAATGAATAACTTTTACTGTGGGGAATATTAGGAGTAAATGGTGCATATGGTGCACGATTTACTTAATAAATCGGTAAAACCTTAGTGATTTTGAAAGTTTACTC
Source organism: Anomotaenia brevis (assembly GCA_030710315.1). Lineage (NCBI taxonomy): Eukaryota > Metazoa > Platyhelminthes > Cestoda > Cyclophyllidea > Dilepididae > Anomotaenia > Anomotaenia brevis. The sequence goes on from JAUOZQ010000190.1 coordinate 57,305, forward strand.
TATAAAATTAGTGTGTACACAAGAATCAACCTATTTTGGTTTCGAAAAAGTCACCGAATGGTGGGTATTATCAATTCTTCTTGAAAGGCTTATGAGTGATTAACGCACATCATAGCCAGGAGTGATTGATTTGTGGCCACTAGGGCTTTCTTTGCAGCTCTACTACTAGTAATCACACGATTTTCTTTATATTTTTATTGAATCTAATGAAATTCAAAAGGCCTGCTTTCCACTGGTGATAGAAACACGATCAAGCGATCTTTTAAACTATTTTGTTCAGCAATTTTGCATAATTGCCATCTTTTAATCCGCATTTAACGTACGTGTGATAAATTCAGGGAAAGGCACTGTTTAAGATGATCACAAATTTAGCGCAGAAATTATCAAGATTGATTAAACTCGACGTCTCTTTTCTTGTATTTAAATGAATTTTTTGGCAGGTTTTTAAATTTTAAATGTTTTATCCCTCTGTGCAATCAATGTCCCTTTTGTTTAAATTGAAAATATATTGAGGCTCTAATTTGGCTTATTAATTTTCGGAGAATATTCAATGCGAGATTATCCGATTTGTGTTGATAAGAGGATGCTACCGGTCGTTCTCGTTTTTGCAGAGATGGCCAGGTGCTTCTCTAATTCTCTATTACCAACCTTCTCAGCAGGTTGGGTGTGAGTTAGTTATGTTTCTAGTACTCGGTTTTCTCATCTGTTTAGCGCACGTAATGGTGAGTATGAAGGAAGAATCGGGTGAATCCACTCACTTTTCGTGAACGAAAGAGAGCCATTGTAAATATTATCAATCGAAGTCGCTGCAAAAGGCTAACAATCTAAGAGTCAAAGTATAGATTCATTTGCGGTAGTACAAATCACCATTTCCATCTCTATGAACAATTTACCTATTCCTAAGCTGTGCATTTAATAGAGATTCATTTGCAATTGATACGCCAAAAACACCACAAAGCAAAAGTCGTTTAACTTGAATGGGTTTATCTTCACTCAATACGACCCAAACAAGATCCTTGCTTCTTTGAGCAAATATCTTTAATCTGGCTTTAAGGAAAACATAGGTCTTTAGTATTTGAAGGGGCTGTTTTAACTTAAATGCTAATAGAAACAAATACAACACCCTCAGGAGCAATGTATGAGCGCTTTTACAAGAGGCAATCAATAATTAATGTACGAACACGAATTAGGTTTGCAAAAATTAACGTTCCCACGTCTACTGGATTTAAACAAACTCATTACCCAAGAACCAATTATTCTTATATACGCAAAGATTCGATGAACTATGCTTTGTTTTCTAAAGTAATGAAGCTGTTTTCGTCAATAAAATGAGGATTGAATAAAAGAGGGAGATATATGTCGGTGAGATGTATTCGAATTTGCCCAATCATTTGTTTGTCTTTAGGAGGTGAGCCATCTGGAGCTCCGCTGTCTCAAGTTATACTACGAAACCCTAGGAAGGATCAATTTTCAGTGAGGTACTTGCTTAAAAATACACCTATACTACGATTCTCTGAATAAGGCACGAATGTTTGTTTTTGCTGGTTCTTCATGTCTACCATTAATACATTGGATACCAAGTATATTTGCTGTTATTTGTTTGAGTTTTATCGCAAAATTCAACCCTGGAGTATAAAGTTCGATGTTGATATTGTTAATTTTGCTTGTATTAATAATACAAATTATTGCCATTTAGGAGACTTGCCTAGATTCCTAATTTTGCCTATAGCAAGTGTCATGAAAATTAATTCACTCTGTCCAATTAGAATAAAAATCATATCATAAAAAATACCATTTCAAGATTTGCACGACTATATAGCCAGAGTCTAAATAACAGTTCATTTGCATCTTACTCAATTTCAGGTTAGGCTTGGCTGCCAACAGCAAGTTGTAATGGAATTCAGTGGTACAATATGAATTATTCCTACGAGTGAGCTGAATGGCTAGGTAATGTTCTATTCTATAATGAAAATCAAATCATATAACACCATTAATAAAGTATTGTAGGGTAAATCGACAAATAATTTAATGGCACTGCTTCGTTCAAGCTATAAATAAATAAATTCTATTTTACAATGCCAAGTCGACTGAATTTGTTGTCAAACATAATCTATATGGTAAAGGTTCATTGTTAAAATGCATTGACAAGAAAGGAGTTTACAAGATATGAGATATGGGACAACTGTGGTCTACTATCATTGATTAAAAGGAAAGGAAACTGTTTTTCTATTCTCAAAATTGCACTCTGATCTCAAATTAGCCCCACGGGGTTTTCGAAATATTATAGCACCAAGAGAGCAAGGTTTCCCAGCAGAGCAGCGTCGTTAGGGATGTAATTATCGATAGGCAAATTAGAAAAGCCCCTAGGGCCCACTGACAGCTCAGATCAGATACGTATCGTTTATACTCAGCCTAATGGAAACAATTGAACTTTAACTTTAGTGCTAATATCCGCCGTTCTGATCCACAAAAAGAAAAGGCAATATAAAGGAGTTCCAGATAGGTCAGGTATTCCAAAGCTTCAATTTCAAGTTTCCCCGAAAAACAGTCGCATTTATCGTTTAAGATGGGGTCAAATATTTAACAGGAAATGGAGCCTCGTAGGAAAAAAGGCTGTGCCACGAAATTTTAACAGTTGTTTTTTAATTATATGAGTTATAGAAATATAATTCATTGTAATTATCTATAAATATACTATTGGGTGATAGACAAGTTTAACACTTTGTACATGATGCAAATTGCCTAATTTACAAAGGTAGTGAAAAAATTTCCATTTGCAAATTATAACACTCGCAATAAGAAATTTATTTTCAAGGCTCATAATTCACAGAACTTTCTAATTTTTAAGTTCATTGCACATTTTTCCATGGGAACTGGGTTTCAAATCTGTAGTATTTTCCATGGTCACATGCTCACCTGATCAGTTGCACGATTCCAATGAGGAGGTCACGTTTAGCCCCAGAGGTCAGATGAGGGGTTTTGCAGGTGCCTGGTATTTCATGGCTAGCCGTAATCCTGAAGAGTCCTTTCCAAATGACAAATTTCTTGCTGTATCAATCCACACGATATACGTATAACACATTCACAGCTACAAAAACTCAATAAGGAGTCCACAGGTTTCATTTAATCACGGAATATTCATGAAGCTTAAGTCTGTTAGTACTGTAAATACCCATTAGGACCGGAAAATTAATTAATACCTTACTTCTTCTGCTCTTTAGCCTTGAAGGCAACAAGCAGGAAAACTGTTTGTTCAAGGCTTTTAAACTTTCAATAACCGCTATGCGTTTCGTATAGAATAACTAAGCTTGAATTATGAAAAATTTGTTTTTATCTCATTTAAGCTTGCAAAAACTGTGCTGAGTATTAGAAACTCAGATGCTTTCAAACAATTATTTGAGATAAGTCTGCTTTGATGTGTATAAGGCGGAAGCGGTTGTTTTCAATGGGATTTCCAGTACTACTGTATGTTGTAATACATTTCAAGGCCTAAATAATGCCTTAATATCTCTGAATCCCCACCCGCAGAAGATACCAAGTCAAATTCAACAATTTTAAATAAACCTTTCCAGTTTCGACAAAATGAAGTTTGTTTGCTATAAACATTCTTATGAAGTAGTTTTGTTACCGTTGACCGACATGAGTGGAATTTGGCTATTTGAAATATAAGGCTGCTTGTCAATCTATTAGAATGCTTGTTAGGATTTTTAACTTTTTAAATTGATGAGGTTGACAAGTAATACATATTTTGTGTTTATTAGGATTTTGTAATTGACTCAATGGCTTCATACCTATCGTGGGAAAAAAGTTTTATTCCAAATCATGCAACCAGCAGATTTCTTATTTAAATGCTCTAAGATTAATTCCGTTTAACTGTGATTGTGCTACTGCCTCTTGCACTACTCGCAATCAGCCCTTGCAAATGTATATTACGCAAGAATGAACTCCACTTGATATTTTCTATGCACCACTTGCTAAACCTGCGCCAAAGCATCTCGAAATGTAGGCCACACGAGCTGTTAAAATTGCTTAAGTATTACAATACTAACCCAATGAGGTTTCAACTCAAGAATGCTAAACATTTTCGGGGCTGAAGAGTGCTCTGGACTCATTTTCGTTGAATTGCAATTCATTAGCACCATTAAAGTAACTGAAAGAGATATCATCACGGTATGTTTGAATGTACATAGTTAGCTTTAGAGCTGGACAGCTAGCCTTATTTCGGAAGCAGAACGGTGTTTGGTTTTTCTTTGCAGAGGTATTGTTAGTCGAGACCGTCGAATTCAACTGAAATATGCAGTGGCTAAGTCACTATCATTTCATATAATTCCATCCACGAAAATATCAGTGATTTATAACAAGCCCTGAAGGTGATCTTGAATAATTGCAAACGCAGTTGCATAAACAAGTGTTGGTGAGTCTGTGGCTGGGTTGGTGATCTTGTGTTCCTCCAGTCTGCAATGATTATTTGTCTTACCCTAAATATGTTTACGGCAGCAATTGATGAGGCACTCATTATTGTGGGATTCTCGTTCAATTTTCTTTCTAAAAATGTCGGTTGTAATGCGAAATTGTTTAGCGCTTCTCTGTCAAAGATATGGCGTAAAGCTTTTTTACCACTGTAAACAGGATCAACATCCTGTTTAACTGCATACTTTCGCAATTAACACACCACGATTTGGGCTTCCAACTTGGCTTCCATTTTGCAACAGTGATTCCTCCCTCAATCATCAGGATTTACTTAAACACTGAACAATCATGGCAGTATGTTCGTTAGGACTTTTCACAATCAACGAATCAAAGGATATCCTCAGTAGATAAGCTCATAGCCTAAATGAGGTATTTATCCCCAAGCTATAAACTTAGTTTCTGTTAGTTGAATGTGTAGGACCAACCAAATGCAGTGAGACGAATGTGACAAACAAGAAAAGAAGTGCTGCAATCAAACCTGTAAATGCTTAGCTTTCCTTAAGGATCATAGCTACACTATGACCATACTATACTGCCTGATCATCGAACTGGTGAATTGCGTCATGTGTATTTTATGCATTGCAAAATGGAGTCACCTACTTTTGACCTTATAACTCTTTTTAGCTAGGTCTTCAACCAAGCTAATTATGAGATTAATTCCCATAATCTCTAAGACGTGGAACTTCTCAAAGGGGAACGAATAAGTGGATGCGTTATGCCACACAATTGTATGGAAAAAAAGTAACGCGCATTAGAATCGGGATGGTAAATCGAAGATCCTAGTTTAAAAAGCATCAACTTTTTCAAACGAAAAGTTAATTTCAGTTGCTAATTAGTCATCATATTATAGGTATTTCATTAAAATATAAATTTGTATTTGTTTCTTGGGAGTGACAATAGGCCATGTCTGTGGTAACTCTGCAAAGTTAAATTTTTTGTCATTTACACTGCTTCAAAATTATCCTGTATAAAGTAGCACCCTTAACTCTGTCCAACGCCAGCTTGGCACCTGACCTATTCAATTCCAATACAACTTTGTCGAGTATTTTCAAGGGCAAGGATCACTCAATGATTCCAAATGATGTTCATGTCGTGTCATCCATTAGCAAGCTGGTTGTGTATGGGTATAACTTTACACAGAAGTGGCCTGAGTCTTTTGCAATTACAAAAAAACATAATTTCTCCCATGGCACAGGAGTGTTTTAGCTAAAATATGATGCTCCCATGTAGATTGAAAGTGAATTAATACATGCTTGACACTTTCAACTTCATTCGTTTGCCCTTGTAGCCACTTTTTAATTTTATATGAGGCTGTTAAAATCCTACTACATAATTATACCATAGAATAACGTGATTATAGTGCGGGCATTTAAATGCTTTTCACAAAAAACAATTTCGTTTTTATCTCAAGGGAGGAAGGGTTCTAGAAATCAATTTTGAGTTCTCTCTGGTCAATCAACCATTGATAAAGAAACCTCTAAGGGAGCAGGAAGAAGGAAAAGTCGAATCTATTAATTCGATCAGCTAAATGATAAAGAAAATTTTTAAAATGTCAAGGGCTATGTTGATTTACTACAGCAGACATCAAAACATGCATGTGATTCTTTACATTATCTTTGCAAACCTAAAAAAATGATAAATCACGTACAATAAAGTTTTGAACTTGTTTTGGGGATAAGACGCATTTTTTTCATAACATAAAGGACGAGAGGCATACCGTTACGCAATGAATTTGGCAGTCTCAACGAAAGATACATCAAGTAAGTGAGATTTTTTTCTAGAAAAGCATAAATCGTCAACGAATTTTTAATGGCTATTCACCTTTTCTTGATTTAATTCCATCTAAAAACTCTGAGTCACCTTTCGGAAATAGCTTATTTGTGAAAGATAAAATGCAAAAATCCTACTTCCCTCCTGAAATGGACAAAAAGAAAGTCAGACATGGTGCGATAGAATCCTAGGTCATGAAGATGATATCTTTTTGACTAAAATGTATGCAGGAGAAGCGGTAGAAGAACCAAATTCCTACGGGAATTTTCACTGGCATGAACGTTAAGAGAGCCTATTTGAGTTGACTGCCAAAAACCTCAAAAATAGTTCTCACAACGTGTTTTTTTTATAATCCATTGTATTAAACCCTACAAATATGGTGAAATGCAGATTTAATAAAATAATGATTAACAATCTTGAAAATGCATGAACTAAAGTTGAAGGAGTGAAATAAAACAAGGCAATGTTGCATCTGAAGTATTAACTGACAAAAGACTAGAAATGGAAAACCCAGGATGTTGCCCTTTTTCAGCAATAGCAGAAAGCGCCAACGCCTATGTTTGGAAATGGTATATGTGCTTCACACGACAAGAAGAGAAGTGATTTCTTATCGACCATACTATAGGAGGCACAATACTTGCTATTGTAGACTTCATATTGATCTTATCCGTAACTCGAAGGAATCTTCATTGCTTCAATATAAATTACTCCTCTAAAACGCTTCAAAGGCAGTTTAATTAACTCAAAAAATATTTTAAGAATTGCAAAAATGGCATTATATTCAAGCAACTTAAGCATTAAGACATTCTTATTTGCATATAGCAGGCGACAGGGTAGAACGAGGAAAAAATTTAAGGGGCAAGGCGTATCGTATCTTTGTAAGCAGCCTGGAAAGGATGCAAAGGTGGACCGACACCATATTGCAATAAATATTGTTGGTTTATCAAGGTTTTCGCACTATTTGAATAAAACACTCTTAAAAATCACACAAAGTCTCACGCTGATAACCCCGGTTTTCTAGGAATTTATGCCTTCCTTATCAGGGTTGCCAATAGGAGTTTTCGATTTTTTAGTATCGATAATTGTCTGCATTCCGATGTCAGCTTGAATGACTCATAGTCCAAGCACTCTCGAGACGAGAACGCACCTATCAATCAGTCTCCCGGTTCATTGTCTTCGTATGATCCCTTGGTTAGCCTAAACCTCACCGAATTTCCAGGCAGACTAGATTATCTGTTTATTTTTATTTGCACAAAGAAAATAGAGGGATAGTCTTCAACGAAATTCGTCAAATTTTCGAAAATTTGCCTATAAAACCCGACTTAGTTTCATGTCAGTAATATTTCATTGAACAATTTTTAGAGCAGACGTGCTTCTTTTTACAATGATTTTCACGATTTATTCATTGATATATAAAGGCGCATAAACGAGTTATTGATAAAAGGGAGTTAGGTGGGTGGTAGAGGGTAGTTTGGCAGCAATATTAGTGGGATTTGGACCACCTCCTAGTCATGAATGTTGGTGGAGGCGGGTTCTTCGTCGTCATAGTAGACACTGACGGTCCACTCCTCCGTGGGGACAGCATCTGCCTTAGGCGCTTTCCCATTCTCCTCTTTATAAAAGTCAAGTAAAGCAAACTTTTACATTTGGATAGTTGAATTAAATCTGCTTTTTTCACAAGAGCCAAATTCATAAAGTTTTGCCCTTGCTTTGTGATTTCATTAGAAAATATATTAATTTTGTACTTGCAAATAAGGCCTTTTAATTTAAAACTGGGACATGTTGCAACTCATAGCGATGGTGCCATTTAATCTTAACGGTGGCGTAATAGATTTTTCTCGAACAATGCCAAACTTAGATATTTAACATCGAATACTACTGCAATAGTGGATTCGCTTATTTGATCATTTTGTTTGCTTGAATTCCAAGTTTATTTCAATATATGGCTTTACGAGCATAAAAAACAGCATATGAAAAAAACCACAAAAGGTGTTTTTATGAATTTTTCGAATTATAATTTAAAGTCTCATCTGATTGATCTAGGGTGCAAAATATTGTACCAAAATATTGCACCCTAACCCTAACACAAACCCGGAATTTGCAGTTATGAATCCGTAGCAGATTCTTTCCTCAGTGAACTCATTACTAGCCTCTCATTTCTCCATCGGAGATAATAATAAATGCTGTCTTGCAAGCCTTCCATGAGAACACTAATTTGCACATCAAGTTCAGTTTTACCTTAAGGAATGTATGTTCCACTTCTTTGGATGCTTTCAAATTTATCATTACTATTCCCACTGGGTACAAGTAAACAATAAGTAGTTACCTGAAGCAAAAATCAAATGTACATTTTTCGTGTAATATAAATTTATGACATCTCATCTACCCTTTTAGATTTGAGCGGCTATTCTAACCAAAACCACAACATAACACGTTTCATTTCTATTGCATGTTCACTTATCATAGTACCAATTTTCCTCTGTACACATTAAAACGAACTCAGTTAACTACTTCAGGCCAAAGTTTACAATTTCAGATAGGTTCCTTTTAGATATCCCACTTTGGTTGAATTACGGAATGCAATAAGTAATTAAGTAACTTTTCAGAAGATTGGAAATCAACATTATCTAGATAGTGTGCAAGTGAATATTGATTTCCGCAAGTAGTTTTTTCAGAAAACCTTTGTGATTTTACTGTTGGCTAAATCATTGGCTTGTTGGATTGTTGACGTGTGATCGGCTACCAAGAAATACATACGCAATGTGAGATAAAGATTTGATTAATCAAAAAATAAATCGCACAATGAATGTACCTACAATTTTCCGCTTTTCCATTTCTTCCAAAAGAATCCAATTAATCTGTCGCGAACAGTTTTGACAAGCTCTTAAGTGCTTCCATAAAAGTAGGACCAAATTCAGTTTCTCAGATGGTTTAAACTATTTGGTGAACCTTAACGGGGTATATAAGAATGCATTTAGAGTGTATTTAGAAAATTTTCAAAAAAATGCTTACTATTACAAAGCCATAGAATCTTCATAGAAAGCATTATGCACATTTTGCTAAATTTTGGAGCGGCTGGTCTGAGACCCCTTTTGCATACGTGAAACTTCAGGTAGGTGTTTTGATTTTAGTTTTGATTAATCCAACTAAACAGTAGAAATCCCTTGGACTTTAGTGAACACTCCTGATCCACTAATCTGATTTGGTAGTGCGATGCTAATTTAATAACCTAAAACAGCTACTCTAAATAAACATATGGGATAATAAAAATTTCACAGAGAACATTGAAATATGTCAAGTTTCGATTGTTAATACATGTCAAATAATATGACACCGAAATCATAGCTGTTCCCACAAATGTCTATGGCCTTTGCCTTCTGATGGGGAATGATAAGGCACAGATTTCCCCTTGAAAATACTAATAATAGTGTGAGATTAAACCGTCGTTCACATCGTAAGTCTTACAGTATGGGGTACTAACCATTGCATTCTCGGAAATATGATTGAATGTTCTAAAATTTTTTAATTGTCATGGAGTATTCTCAAAGACGTATATTTACCATGCACTGACTAATGAGTTTTAAAAGCACTTTATCTTTGATAATGAGGATTACTTTCACTATCGGAGTAAAATCGAAAATCGTTCCTTTTGCGCGATAAATGCATGTGTACTTCCTCATTGGGACTCCTACCTCTTATATTGCGCTATGATTAGTTCGGTTTCCTGACAAAGTTCCACTTCTATTGATATACACTGCCCATAGACAGGACTTTCACGCAAAAGGGAGAAAATTTGTCATTTACGAAATCAGAGTGAATAGTAGATCTTTTAATATCAAGTTAAGTTTTTGTTGACCAAAAGAACAAAGTGTGATTCTTGTGGAGGACGTAAACACCACAGAATCACTGAACACCAGAAAATCGGCCTAAGCTCCCGTCAACACTCTCCCATCTCCTCTCCACCGCAAGAGCATTAATTCGGCAGTGACAGAGGTGGGTATGCTTGTGAGAGTTGGAGTCAACTTAAGTTACCGTCACGCGGAATCCGTGGCATCGACATGGTGTTGAGAGACTGGGGTGGAAATTGGGGCGGAGGCGTTGGTGGAGGGGTTAAAGGGGGAGGTGGAGCAGTTGAGGAAAATGACCACCCACAGTGGGGACAGCAACCTTGCAATTGGTCTTGGCTCTGTCTGTCCCCGCTACCAAAAGCTGTTACCAATATGTTGCCACTCATCATTGCTCATGTTGAATCAACTAGAAAAAGGCCATGGATCCATCATCCTGTACGGATCTTTGAATTCAGTTCGATGGACCCCGCCGTCCAAAGCCCTTCTCAAACCATCCCAGGTACGAATTTAAACGGCGATCCCTCATATTCTCGATCCGTGTTTCGACCTGAAAAGGTGCAGGTTTCGGTGGTTGTGGTGATTGAGAAGAATTATGAGACAGACTGCCACCGATAAGACGAAGTCGACGAATCGTGAATGCTGCAGCTTTATTGAAGTGCAGGTATGGGTGGTAATCAAGCCCATCATCGACTATATCCTGATTGCTCTCATGTACTGGATGTGCTGAATTTACAGTAATCGTGTCCTAGGCACGATAGTCGTCAAAGCGCAGTTGCGGTCTCATGTACAGATTACGCCAAATAACCATAACTCTTCCTTACTGAGAAAGTGGAACAGACAAAGTGCAGTGTTGTGCAGCTAAAATTGTTACCGCAAGTAAGAGTTGCACCTGCTTTCAATATGATCATTAGCCCAAGCACTGACGGTCAGAGGAATGGATCCCTTGGATCACTTAGACCCATCTCCTTAACCAAACATGATCAGATTGACCTTAGAATTGATGGTCATGATTGTCCTGTCCCACGTCGATGCCATATACACTGCGTGGTGTAAAAGTAAGTTGCCTCTGTCTACTCTCTTTGACTTCCTCCAGCTCCTCCTTCCATGATACATCACCGCTTCTGCAGGCTGACATGTACACATGTCTCAGGCGAGAAGACCGCCCAACAAAATTCGGTACAAGATGACACTGTACTGTAGGCACTTCGACATGAATAACTGGTGTCCTTATGAGTATGGGTATGAGTGGAGTGGTCGGCGGCCTAGGAATCCTGCCAGGCAAACCTGGCTAAACTGGCATCGCTAGTGCCATCGCTAGTCGTTCTGGTGACCACCCGGGGTTTGTTTCATCCATGTTCCGCTTCTGGAGACCTCCTGTTGGTGTTGCCGTCTGTCATCTCAAAGTGATCCAGGTAGGTGGTTTCACAATTGGGGTTGGTTATACTTTTCAGCTTTTGAATAACTACCCATAGTGAATACTGGTCGGCAATGTCATTTTATCAACTTTGGCCAATAGGGAAATGATAAGTTACTAGCCTTTGGTTTTAGAGTTGAATTCATGTATTTTAGTAAGCAAAAGGAATAATTTGTACTAAATAAAACCACTGAAAAGTACTTAGGCAAGTTTAATTGTACCCCATGTACATTACATATTTGCTTCAGGGAAATGCTTATTGATTATTTGTATCCAATGAAAATAGCAATGATAACTTTGAAAGCAGCCAAAGAAGTGGAAAATAAATTTCTTGAGGTAAAACTGAATTTGTTGTTCAACTTCATGCTCCCGTGGAAGGCTTGTAAGACCGCATTTATTGTTATCTCCGATGGAGAAATAAGCTGCTGGTGAGGAGTTCACGGAAAACAGAATCTGTTTATGTTCTTCTTAGTGGCAAACTTCGGGCTTTTGTTTATTTACATAGGGGTTTTATGATATTTGGAAAAAGTGATGAAAATGATTTTTAAATAAAATTCAAATTTTATTAAACCACTAATTTCGCCATCTAAATAATGAAAGCTATATTTTAGTTGCAAGTTGAATTTAAATGATGAATAGTTTCTACTATGAAGAGTATAAGTCGTAAATATCTCATAGGATGCACTATTTACTTATTAAAGCGTTCAAATCTGGGGCGATTTAAAAAGTGTACTCGATAAAGTTAGTGTTAACACAAGAATCAATCTATTTTTCGTTTCGTAAAAGTCGCCCTGAAAAGTTTTTGGGTAAAAAACGCACGTTATAGCAAGGTATGCCTAATTTGTGGCCAAAAAACAGATCTTTGGGTCCTTCTCAACGGCTGCACCCGTAATATCCATGTGGTTTTCTGCACATTTTCCACTGAATCTAATAAAGCAGAAATGAACTGCTTTCTACTGGTGGTAGAAACACGATCAAGAGATCTTTTTAACTATTTCGTTTAGTAATTTTTTGAGTAATTTTTACAATTTTCTAATCTGCAGTTAACTAATGCGTGATAAATTCAGGGAAACGTACTGTTGAAATTAGTCACAAATTCAACAGAGACACTTTTATGGGTTCTTTCAAGTAGTCGCCTCTTTTTTCCTGTATTTAAATGGATTTTAGTAGATATTACGTAAATTATAAATGGTTTATCCGTCAGTGCAATCAATAATTCATTTGTTTAAATTGAAACATACACCGACTATATTAGGGCTTATTACTTTTCAAAGACTATCCAGTGCGAGATTTCTCGTTTTGTGTTGACAAGGCGATGAGATCAGTATTTCTTATTTTTGTAGAGAAATGAGAAATAGAATGTCCTTAAGATGAAAAGATTGATACTAATTAGTAAGATTCATCGCGTGATATTTACACTTTATCAAGTTTTAGTAATGTAAGATCGTTTATTGAATTCATTTTCATGATAGGGAGGGTCCATCATGTTACTATATTATTCACCCTAGGTCACTCAGATCAAACTTTTAAATTCAAATTAGAAAAAAATTAATGACAATACCGCCTATTGTTTTCCATAAGCAGTTTATTTGATGCTCCTAAAGCAATGAATTAAAACAAACTGGGGATTCACGCAAAACAAAATGATCGAATAGGCGCATCAACTGTTGCAGCAGTATTTGAATTGAAATATCTTAGTTCTGCATGGTTCATGAAAAATACATTGTTTCCGTTAAAATTAAAACAGAACAATCGCTGTTGCAAAACCTATAAAGGTTCTTTAATTACTTATTGTAATTCATTATTCAACGAAAGCGGGATATCTGTAAGGAATCTATCTGAAAATGCACACTTTTGCCCACCGGAGCAGTTAACTGAATTCGTTTTAGTGTGTACTGAGCAAGATTAGTACTATGCTAAGTGGATATGAATTAGAAATAAAATATTTTATGTCGTTATGTTGGTTAAAGTAGTCGTTCAAATCTAAAAGGGTAGAGGAAATGTCATAAATTTATGGTAAAATGTAAATGTACATTACATGTTTGCTTCAGGGAACTGCTTATTGATTATTTGTACCTAACGGAAAAAGTAATGACAATTTTGAAAGCATCCAAGGAAGTGGAACATGAATTCCTTGAGGTAAAACTGAACTTGTTGTGCAAATTCATGCTCCCATGGAATGTGTACATGACTGCATTTATTGCTATCTCCGATAGAGAAATAAGTGGTCACGTGTAATTCTGCTAGCTTTCTTTTCACTTTCTTTTTCCTTATAAAAGGGAATGGGACTTCATAGCAAAAGGTAATTTAAGCGATTCCAAATACAAAAACAATGCAATCATCATCATAAAACGTCATTAGAAACACCAACGCTACTCGTGTTTATTTTGAATCATATATTTCGTTTGGTTACGTATCTCCTACTTCTGACTCGTTGGAAATGGGTTGTATAGCCACCAAAGATAACATTATTGGTGTGTACTGATAAGGTAAATGAAAATCGGGCTTGAAAATTTATTAAATCTATAGCACTATCATTTATTACACGGATTCGTGTCAGTTTGATTAAATGTTCATTTAGCAATGAAAATGTTGGTAGCATCAAATTTTCTTTTTTTCAAAACTCAAATTAATGCAATTTTTAAGTTCTCCGTTTTGATCATTGTTGCCTAAATATACAAATCATTTATACATAAATAAAGAAGAATATGCCTAACTTTATTTCTTTCTATAAATACACTACTTCGTGGAGTTTAACTTTAACTTAGCCTAGGGTACGGGTACTTTAGATGTGATCTTCAGGTTGGCGGTTTGTAATTGAAACTCACCTGAGCCGGCAGCGTTTCCCCTCGTTACTTCCTCGAGAATTGAAGGAGGATTCAGCAAAGGCTTATTGTTCGGGCATCTTTGTGCCATAGACGAAACCTTTGTAGGGTTCAAAGTCGAAGATGTCCTTATGGACAATTTCCGTCATCTGGATTGCACCCCCCCCCCCGGCAAGGCCTCCTAATTAAAATAACAGTCATTTTAATTGCTTCGATAGTGAGAGAGTTCGATGGTTAAAAGTTTGGGGTGGGAGCATCAAAAAAGGGAATGGCCGCGTCTTACAACAGCAGGCCTATTGCCAGTACTGAGTTTGAAGATAGAGAGTGCTTGTATCACATCACGTAGCGATTATTGAAGGCTGTTCGATTCCACAAGGTACTGGCCTTTGGAGTATAAACAGATCCACCTTGCCAGGAACTTCTCAATGGTAGCTTCTTCAGTCTTCGAAAGGCACTAGGATTGCCAACTCACTTTTGCAGTACCCGCCAGGCAGGTAGATTTGATTGGCGAGTTTTGTCGATTATTTAGTTTGACATCACTGTATGCAGCTGTTGAATTTATGGCAATACTTGGTTAGTCATACCAAGTGTATTTGAAAAAAGAATTCCTTTCACGTAATTGTGTAGAGTACAAAAGGAAGGTTATTCTAAAAGAACAGGTTTGAAGAAAAATGAAGAAAAAATATTACCTCTACCAATTTCATCGACGTTTTTTGACCTAAAACTTTCTATTTTCATTTACTAGAACAAATCTGAATTCCACAAACTTTTTGTAAGTGCTCTTTATAACATTAGTGCATTACGAGTTCTTGCACTGTGGTAGAAATTGAAGGTGGCTGATTTCTCCTTGGTAATCCCACAAGATTGGCAGAATACCAATTTCTTTTCCAGGAAGTTTCCATCCTGGCTAAGGGCTATTTTATTTGCGACTATGTCATCGTTTTCGACGTTTAACATTCTGATTTTAAGTAATATTCTGGTCAGTTGTCAGTCTCAAAACTATGCAAATATTTTAAAACCATTTGGAGAAAGTGGAGAAAATCAGATGTCGTCTGCTGAAGATTGTTTTGTTTTCAGGGACCCACTTCTAAGGTCAAGAAACTTTTCAGTCTTCGAAGATGAGAATGAACATTTTAATGCTTGAAAATTAACTTATTTACCAATCCCAACTCAGCTCATAAAGCAGCGTGATTACCTTTCCCTGTGGCTGGTTCAAGCAGCTTATCATCAAATTCAACTGAACATCTGTTTCAAGAGGGTTAGACTTCCACATGCATGTTCCGAATATTCTTTCATTCACACCCTCCTCTTCATAGACTGACTCATTGTTTCTAGTATTTTTGGCCGTTAATTTCCCCTTATGAACTCATAAAGCACTATATAGGTCATTTGATTATTGGGAACTCCAATGTTAGCAGATTCGGTAAATCAGGTATGCGTTATGTTATCGGCAGGAACACGCAGTTGGTTTTGTGTCTGTTTCTATCTATCAATCAATCTATCCTTCAGCTACATAAATTGGTAATTGAAAATATTTGCTGCTGAGTTTACGATTTGCAAAATATTTTTGTACATTGTACCTATTTTCAATTTTTCTTTCCTTTCTGCACGTTGATCTGAAATCCCAGGTCTTTTTATAACAGGGATGGCAAGGAATGTTAGTAGTCAATGAATCATTGCCATGTCATACGCTGACGTAGTGTATAATTTAGCCTAACAACCATATCATCAAATGAATTATTTTTCATTATAACAAAAGTAGTTTTGAATGCGGTGCTTGTTCGAAACAATTCAATATAAAATATCAATTCGAAACAACCCACTCTTCCATAACCAATTTTATGATAGTAGGGTGCGTCCTCAAAAGCAACACAAAAATAACTTACTCGTAGTAGTCAATCCTGATTTAGTTCAACTCCAGTTTCAAAAAGTGTTTTTTGGTGTTTTATAATACACCCTAACATTTGTCAGGATTTGAAGATTTAATTGACTGATTGATCAGTTAAAACATCTCACCTACTTTCCTTCAAATATGTAATGCTGTTGGCAAACGTGGTTTGACAGGTCTCGGAAGTAAGCGACTGGTGCATGCTAGTACTAGTACCATACATTATGATGTAACTGATGTAAATTCAACGCTTCAATAGTACGAATTTGGAAAGCTTTTCGATAGGAATGAAGACTGAAGTAACGGGTTCTTAGAATCTTCCGACGTTCCCATAATGATTCGTGTCGACGTTGAGAGTGACAAAGAGTGATAAAGAACTGGTGGCGACACGCCCTTACAGTCCTGGCCAATTTCCGGCCTTGGATGTTGTGCTACGTGGCAGTGGTCGATAGGATTCCAGTGAATATCAACTAATACATGGCTAAGAAATCGCTATAATCAAACGTCATATCTAACACTTCTGTTGCAGTGCTAGTCATACTGGCAACCAATCGGGGATGGTAATCCCCCGATTTGACTTCAAAAGAGTTCATGATAGTGATTTCTATTGTCTCAAATATAGGAATCCGGGCCATATATTTTGAGTGACAAATCGAAAAGGGTGATTCAATGAGCAACAATTATTCCTATTAGTGTTTTGTTTTAATATTGATCAACTACTTTAATTTATTGGATCTTTTTAGAAAGGTGACGTCAATTAAATAGGTAATAACACCTAAGTTAACTTCGAGAAAATCTATCAAATCGTGCATTAAACATTATAAGTTTTCAAACTTGACAAAAAGTAATGACATGGAAAACGACGCATGCGGTGGTTTTAAGGTCTACGATTATTGATGATACTATAAATATTTGAAACATGCAAAGTGATTTTAAAAAGCCAAAAATATCTCAAAGAATGGGCTTCTAAAAACACGCTGATATTCTAAGCAGTAATATTTTAGATGAATGACGTCTTTGTAAAAATTTGACTTGAATATATTGTGTATGTATATACCATAAACGTAGGTAAACTAGACTATAAAAAATGTGGAGCAGAGCTGCCGTCTTGAAAACCGCATTTTCAAAAATCAAGCAAAATACCTCAAATTATCATTATTTGAACATTATTTCGTATTTAAAACTATTGCGAGAGACTTTGAGATGGATTTTTAGTTGCTCATGCAGTCATAAAAATTGAACAGAATTTTTTCTTGAGATTTATTCATGAAGGGTTATCATCTACCGACATAAATACTGCATATGGTCCATGTAAAAACACCACTCATTTTTCATCCCAAATGAACTGTTTTGAAAATCGGTTAAAATCCATCGTTGCCATTATAGGAGACTTCGTATATTTGAAATGTTAAGTTGCGTTTTCAATAGAAATGCTGTCTAACACTATTGAAAATCTATACCAATAGTGCAATTCACATTTGTTTGTAAATGGATGTGCCGAATTCCTTGATAATTGAGAAAACCAAGAAAATTCAAATTGTGGAAAGCTAAAGTACAACTTTTTTGCCTCAGATAAGGTCCGTGGAAACGATTGTTGCAGGTGAAGACACAAATTTTCACCCGGATTATAGTACCACGCATTGCCTGAAAATTAGCACTAAAATTAATGGTACAGCAAAAATATCAAAAACAAATGTCCATTTCTAAATCCACTGCATTTTCTTTTCCATTCCGCATCTTAGGGGCTTTACTAGTGGTATTTTAAAATAATGACGTCCGTATGAAAATTGGAAATTTTAGGTTCCATCATTGTGTGATTTGTTCTTTGATTTATCAACTCTCCAGCTCACCTTACGTTTCCATTGTTAATAAATTGTAGAATACCGAAATCTCAAAAATTGGTTAATTAGATTCTGACTTGGGTAATGATGAGCGCTGATATAGTTGTTGCAAAACCTGCAAATTGCAATTGTGTTCTACTTCTGGAGGTTATTTAATTACTTATAAAAAATGTAAACTTTTCCTGAAGCAGTTAGCTGGGTTCTTTTAATGTGTATAGAAGAAAATTAGTGCTATGCTAAGTAAATATGCAAAAGAAATAAAATGTGTTATGTTGTGGTTTTGGTTAGAGTAACTGTTCAGATCTAAAAGGTTGGTGGAGATGTCATAAATTTATATTACAAGAAAAAAGTACACTAAATTATTGCTTCAGAGAACTGCGTATTGATTATTTGTGCCTTGTGGGAATATTAGTGACAACTTTGAAGGCAACCAAAGAAGTGGGACAAAAATTCCTCGTGGTATAATTAAACTTGTTGTGCAACTCCATGCTCCCAATGAAAAGTTTGCAAGACCGCATTTATTGTTATCTGCTACTGAGAAATAAGTGGCTACTAAGGAGTTCACTGTAGTCAGTTTTATGATATTTTGGAACAAATTATAAAAATGCTTTTTAAATCATATCCAAATTTTATTAAACCACTAATTTTGTTATTTAAGTAATAAAAGCTATATTTTATTACTTTATACTTTACTATATTTTTATTACTTTTAGTTGCAAAAGTTGAATTCAAATAATGAATAGTTCTCACAGTGAAGAGTATAAGAAGTAAATGGCGCATAGAATGCACTATTTATTCATTAAATCGATTAAACCTAGGGTGATATTGAAAGTTACTCGATAACTTTAATGTAAACACAAGAATCAGCCTATTTTGGTTTCGTAAAATCCATCGAATGGTGGGTATTTTCAATTCTCTCTGGAAGTTTTTTGGGTGAAGAACGCACGTTATAGCCAGGAATGACTAAATTGAGGCTGAAAACAGATTTTTGGGGCTTTCTAAACCGCCATACTCTTAATAATCTGCATATTTTCTGCATATTTTTCATTGATGCTAAGGAAACTGGAATGTACTGCTTTCTACTAGTGGTAGGAACACGATCAAGGGATCTTTTAAACTATTTTGTTGAGTAATTTTCCACAATTACTGACTTGCATTACAGTCTTGCATTTCCCTGATGTGCGATAAATTCAGTGAAACGTACTGTTCAAGATAGTCACAAATTTAACACAGGCATTTTTATAAGATTATTTCAAGCAGTCGCTTTTTTGCATTTAAATGAATTTTAGCAAATATTATTTACAATTTGAATGGTTTATCCGTCCAACTGTCGTCTGAGAAGCAAATAGGATTAGTAGAAAACAGATATGTGCAATAGCAAGTAAAAGCCATTGGAGAAAACCAAACCAGTCGAATTCTATTAAGGAGATTAAATTAGACGCCTACAACTCTTTGATGCAAAAAATCAAATAAACTGTTGTAATTATGCAAAAAGCAACCAGAAGGGATAGCACACACTACAGCATAATAGGAGCTCGTTCCTTTCAAGCGCAAATTACCGTTTTATTTCACAGTACATACGGCATTAGAGCGCAAATTCTCAAAACGAATCACTTTGTTAACAATAATCAGAATTTGCATTAAGCGCTATAGATGAAAAAATCATGCTCATTTAGTGACTGGAAGCATGGGGAAATCATTTGAAAGTGAAGCAACTCGCATTTATTCTACTAACAGATGTTTCATGAATTTAAAATGTATCGGAAATCAATGACTTCTGACAGGTTGACTGGAATTCAGCATTTTCTGGATAGTGTGCAAGTAAACATCTAGTTCCATAAGAAATGCTTCTGAAAGCATTTACGATTTTACTGTTGGCTATATTAGGGCTTATTCATGTTCAAAAAATATTCAATGCAAGCTTTTCCGTTTTGCGTTGAGTTTCTTGATCATACATGAAATGAGGTTGAAGGAGTGAAATAAAGTAAAGGAAAAACCCAGGATGTTGTCCTTCTTCAGAAATAGCAGAAAGCACCAACGCCTATGTTTGGAAATAGTATGTGCTTCACAAAATAAGAAGAGAAGTGATTTCTTATCGACCAAACTATAGGAGACGCAATGTTTGCTAATGTAGATTGCCTACTGCCTTTCTTTGAAACTCGATGAAATCGTCATTGTTTTACTATAAAATATCTCTCCGAAACGTTTTAAAAGCAGTCTAAGAACTCAGAAAATGCTTTGAAAATTGCAAAAATGACATTATATTCAAATAGTTCAAGCTCAAAGACATTCTTATTTGCATAAAACAGACAATAGGACAGAACGGGAGGAAATGAAGGGGCAAGGTTTACCGCAAGTTTGTAAGCAGCCTGGAAAGGATGCAAATTTGGACCGACACCGTACTGCAATAAATTTTGTTGATTTATCAAGGCGTCCGCACTATTTAAATAAAATGCTCCTAAAATCCGCAGAAGTTTCACGCTAATAATAACTATTGAAAGAAATTAGGCAAAATAAGGTAAGTAAATAAGCGAATACATTGTTGTAATAGTATTTGAAGTAAAATATCGTTGTTCTGTATGGTTCAAGAAATATCTATTACGTTTCTTTTAAGGTTGAAATTTTACCATCCCTGTGAGTTGCAACATAGATACCATTTTAAAGGCCTTTTTTGCTATTATGCAATTAATGTTTTTAAATGAAGTGCTAAAAAAAATCTGATTGAATTCAACAGTCCAAATGGAGAGACTTGTTTTAGAAGACTTTCAACCTGAAAGTCTTTTTCTAGGCGAGTAAATTACCAGCAAATTGCGTTTTTGGAGGAAACCTTCCTGCATCTTTTAAGATTCCTATTATTATTTTACTCCTCGCTTGCTACATGGTACATTCGTGGTGAAGGCTTTCTCGCAATATTAAAAGGTTTTTTTGAAAAGGAGTAAGCATGAAAAGATCACATGTATCCTTTCTGTATTTCTTGACAGGAATATCCAACTCACAGTACTATAAAAACATTTTAAATTGTTTTCCTGCAATTATACGAACTTATTATTGGAATCATTCCTGTATCGGAAACAACCACAGCGACAACACTATGCAATGCGCAAATTCTCGTACATTTTCTATATAAGCAGCCGTGTGCTCAGCAGGTTCATTCCCAACAAACGGAACATGTGTTCTACTGCTCTGCTACCTATCACAATGTTGGGCTTGGTAGTTGGGATATCGGGTAAAGACATTTTTCTTGGCATATCTTTACTATTCCACCTTGATAAAAACGTATTTCCATGTAGCTAATCATACGCCACCAATCCAACGAGCCAATGCTCTCGCCAACAGTAAAATATTAAATGCTTTCAGAAGCATTTCTTACGGAACTAGATGTTTACTTGCTCACTACCCAGAAAATGCTGAATTCCAGTCAACCTGTCAGAATTCATCGAATTCCGATATATTTTTCATTTGTAAAACATATATTTGTAAAATTGAATTGCACGAGTGTAGAGTAAGTGTGAGTTTCTTGGCTTTCAAATGATTCCCTCCCATGTTTCAAGTCACTAAATGAGTATGATTTTTACACCTATAGTACATAAATCAAACATGGAGCAAAAGGAACAAAGCGATTCATTTGGAGAACCTGCGCTTTAATGCCGTCTATAATGTGAAAAAAGACGCTAACCTGCGCCTGAAAGGAACGAGCCGCTACTCTGCTGGAGTGCGTGATTTCCCCACTGAGTACTTTTTTGCAAAATTGCATAAGCTTATTTTATTTTTTATACATGAATGTTGTAGACGTCTAGTTTAATCTCATTAATAAAATTCAACTGGTTTAGTTTTCTCCAATGGCTTTTGATTGCTGTTGCACATATCTGTTTCCTAGTAATTCCACATGCTTCTAATACGACAGTTTGAGGTGCCTAAATTCGTCAAATTCATTTGATGAATAATGTCACTTTTTAACTATTTTTTAATTTCACAAATAAAATAAAAGCCTTTCAATTTGTTTAAAATCATCAATGGAAATCAAATCACTTTATTGATTGGGTCTCATCATTTCCAATGATATTATTATTTTACTTCCCCAGCCTATATATTCAAAGAGGGCTAATGAATGCCCTGCGAATTTTGCTAATGTGCATAAGGGTTATGGAACTGAATTTAATTGGCCGCTTTGGTTTCATTAGGAGCCACAGTAGTCATCGTTCCGATCAAAGAGTTCGACAACTGCGATGAACGAAGCCTTTGTTTGACCCTCGAAACTGTCCGGCCCAGTGGTTCACCAATGATTTCCATGAACCCAGGCCTTAACGAGTATTTTGCATTTTTAAGGACTTTCTAAAACATCTGTGATTTAGGATTATCGGGATCTTTTTTCAAGTCTGTTTTGTTCAACGAATATAATCCGATTTAGTAATCGGGAATCGGGTTCCCAAGTTTAATGTCATTGTGAATACAACTGCTGAACCAGAGAAACATTTGCACAATGGTATTTTTTAGATTTTCTCATGTTGCTATTTAGTAAGCCATTAAAGCGATGTTGATTCGTTTGCTGTGATATCGAGGACAATACCTAAATAGCAAATCCTATTCCATTGGACTCTTCTGCAACGATTTACGGGATCAAAATTAAGCATTAACTAATTGCCGCACATCCATATATTGTTTTAATTTTAATTGAATTTATCCGAAAGTGAAGTAATATCCTGGAAAATAGTTCCATTTAAATTTTACGAAATTGTAGATTCAATTTGAAAGTACCTATTGAGTTTTGCATATTCGAGTTAAATTCAGAGATCACCGAATCAAATACTACTATTTATAATGGCTCCGTTGGTGAAAATTAAAGCGCGATTTGCAGTTCAGTGGTTATTTAAATCATCAAACTAACACAATGAATGACGAATAGCTAAAAATGATGACTGAAAGCGAAAGCTTTT
This sequence comes from Anomotaenia brevis, assembly GCA_030710315.1. Lineage (NCBI taxonomy): Eukaryota > Metazoa > Platyhelminthes > Cestoda > Cyclophyllidea > Dilepididae > Anomotaenia > Anomotaenia brevis. Next base: position 80,295 of record JAUOZQ010000190.1, read on the forward strand.
AGTTATCATACAGGTGGAGGTAGGTCCCAAATATTATTAAATGAAAAATGTATATATTTGTTTAATAGTTGTTAATGTAATACATAACGAAGCGGTACTTTCGAGTTAGGCAATTCTTGAAAAATTGTATTTTTATTTAACAAATTCAATTTTGCTTAAATATTAATATTCCACGAGACAGTGACTATGGATTTTCCATTCAACTCTAATTTGATATATTTTTGTCTTACCAAAAATCAATTCACTTCCTGCAAAGCAAACAAGGATTCCCAAATGTTAAAACGAACTCAGTTAAGTGCTTCGGGAAAAAGATTGCATTTTCAGATGGACCCCTTTCAGATATTCCACTTTTATGGAAGTGTGAATTCTAATAAGTAAATAAATAACCTATCATATATAGAAGACTGCAACTTGCATGTTTTGCACCAGCCATATCAACGGCCATCATTGCACAAGTCAGAAGCAAAATAATCTAATTTTTGATATCCAGGTATTCTCAAATGATGAAAAATTGAAACGTGAATTGGTTAATTGACCATTTATTGTACTGAAACTGGTAGTTTACATGCATTGAATTTCAAATATGGGACTCGATATTATATGAGGTCATGCAATCCACGATAATGTTTCATAACACCAAAGAGGTTTAATTTAAATAAATTAAACCTCTTTTTAAATACCAAATCAGGTAACTTTTGACAAAAAATACACTGCGTTAGCGGCCAACAAAATTCAGTTTCATAACACTAGGCGTTCATTTGCTTTTCGTAAATATATGAGCTAGGGAAGAAAAATAATGATACCATCGGAAGTGATGCTAGCCAATTATTAAAAAGAATTGCATTCTAGTGATGCATTCCAAAAATATTGGTAGATAAAGGGAAGTATTTCGTAAAGAGTCTATGGAAAAATTAAAAAATACGAAAAAGAATTACCAGAGGTTAAAACCTTTTTGATTGGTGAAATTAAATAAATAAATAGCCAAAAGAGCTATTATACAACTGATTAATTCGACGAAATCAAGCACCTCAAACTGTCGTGTAAGAAGCAAATAGAATTAGTAAAAAAAAAGTGTGCAACAGTAATTAAAAGGCATTGGAGAAAGCCAAATAAAATGAATTTTATTAAGGTGATTAAATTAGACATCTACAACTTCTTGTAGCAAAAAATCAATTAAACTGGTGCAATCCTGCAAAAAGCACTCAGAGGGGATAGCACACACTCCAGTAGAGTAGGAGCTCGTTTCTTTCAAGCGCAGTTCGCCGTCTTCTTTCACATTATATACGGCATTAAAGCGCAGGTTCTCCAAACGAATCACTATGTTCCGATTGACCAAAGTTAGACCTAAGTACTATAGGTTAAAAAATCATGCTCATTGGATGTCCTGAAACATGGGAGGAAATCATTTGGAAGTCAAGCAACTCACATTTATTCCATACTCGTGGAGTTCAATTTTACTAATGGATGTTTCACAAACGTAAGTTGAGTCGGAATTCGATGACTTCTGACAGGTTGAGTGAAATTCAGCATTTGCCGGGTAGTGTGCAAGTAAATATTGAGATTCGTAGGATATTCTTCTGAAAGCCTTTGTGATTTTACTGTTGGCGAGAGCATTGGCTTGTTGGATTGTTGGCGTATGCTCGGCTACAAGGAAATACACTCTTATCATGGTGGAATAGCAAAGATTTGCTTAGAAAAATGCTCCTACCCGACATCCCAACTAAGATAAACAGAATCGTGATAAGTAGCAGAGTGGTAGAACACATGTTCCATAAGTTGAAAATGAGCCTGCTGAACACACGGCTGCATATATAGAAAATGTATAAGAATTTGTATATTGCATAGTGTTGTTGCAGGAATGGTTCTAAATAACTCCGTCGAAATTATTAATAAGAAATGCGGTCTTATAAACCTTCCATGGGAGCATGAAGTTGCACAACAAGTGCAATCTCACCTCAAGGAATGTATGTTCCACTTCTTTGGTTGCTTTCAAGGTTGTCACTACTATTCCCCTAAGTAAAAATAATCAATAAGCAGCCTAAGAAGCAGATCACGAATTCCTTCAGGTAAGACTGAACTTGTTGTGCAACTTCATGTTTCAATAGAAGGCTTAAAGACTGCATTTCTTATTAATTTCATGAGAGCAGAATTCATTGCTGAACATTTTGTAGGCAAGTAAATTACCTGCAAATTGCGATTTGAGAGAAACCCGTCCTGCATCTTTTAAGAATCCCATTGTTTTACACCCCGATTGCTGCATAGTACAATCGTTATGTAGGCATTCTGTGAAAAGATCCCATGTTTCCTTGCTGTATTTTTGGGTAGACATATGCAACTCACATAACCATAAACAAATTTACAATTGTCTTCCCTCAAATATGTAAACTTCTTATTGGAAACCATTCCTGCATTAGAAGAAAGAGCAGCAAAACTATGCATTACAAAAATTCTTGTACATTTTCAATATAAGCAGTCGTGTGTTCAGCAGGTTCATTCTCACCATACGGAACATGTGTTCTACTACTCTGATACCTATCACAATTCAGGGCTTATTAATTGAGATATCGAGTACAAGCATTGTTCTTAGCACATCTTAACTATCCAATTTGATAAAAATGTATTTCCTTGTAGCCGAGCATACGCCAATGTTCTCGCCAACGGTAAAATCGCAAAGGCTTTCAGAAGCTTTTGTTATTTAAACAAATATTTACTTGCACACTACCCAGAAAATGATGAATTCCAGTCAAACTGTCAGAAGTCATCGAATCCCGATAAAACTTACGTTTGTGAAACATCTATTAGTAAAATTGATCTCCACGATTATGGAGTAAATGTGATTTGCTTGATTTTCAAATGATTTCCTCCCATGTTTTAGGACATTCAATGAGCATGATTTTTTAACCTATAGTACTTAGGCGACCTGCGCTTGAAAGAAACGAGCTCCTACTCTGCTGAAGTGTGTGTTATCCCCTCTGGGTGCTTTTTGCAGAATTGCACCATTTGAATTTATATTTTGCTACAAGAAGTTGTAGATGTCTAATTTAATCATCGCATTAAAATTCAATTTGTTTGGTTTTCTTAAATGACTTTTAATTGCTGCTGCAAGCATCTGTTACGGACGAAATTAAAAATTTATGAATGTGTCGAAACGCTTGCATGTCATTAATACACTGGTTTTCAAACCTTGAATAAGTCACAGAATACTCCCTCGTCTTTCAAAGGCTTGCACCGATGCGAGCAGTAACTGAGAGCTGAAGGGTTAATTTACACATACAGCTCAATTTACAACTTAAAGAATTTCACAATTCGCTAAAAACACTATTAAGGGAATTCATTTTACAGTTTCAGCCTTTAAAACAAAAAGTTAATCGTTAGCGTTAGCCCTTAAAAAAATTTTCAGAATTGCTGTCAAAATATTACATTACTATATTTGTTTGAAATTGTGCTTGTAATAGTATTTCTCATAATTTCTCTCAAACGTCTTTCACTATTCAAGTCTGCCATACCGGCAACAAATGAACTGGAATAAGCGCTCACGGGCAGTTAAAGCGGAGAGAGCGCAAGATGATCATGGATCGTGGGCAAGTTTACACTATTATTTACAATTAAAACTAGCGATATCCTACTCCTAGACTATTATTCTTTACGTTACTAACTAATTACTTCGTTATTCGTGTTCGCTATGCGAAAGTTAAATTTAGCCTGCCCGCCACTGAGCTTACGAACATTTTGTCGATGACATCGGGGAGAATGACCAACCTACAACTACAGCAAATTTTCGGTCTCTTTCCTTTATATATGGAGAGTACCTCAGTGTCATCCCAGGATCTTGGAACACCAATATTGCCGGTTTAGTAAGCACCAAAGTGGGTCGCTCACAGCGTAAGTAATTCTTCAGCTCCGTATACCATTCGGACCCTGCTCCTTCGAAAGGATAAGCTTTTTCAAGCGCTCCTCGTACTCTTCCAGTCATTTCATTCATTTCAACCCAGGTTTCAAATTTCACTGGGTAGAATTCATGGAACTCCTTCATGGTAGTCAATAGTTTTACTCCAATCATTTTATCCCAACGAGTCTGTGAGAACCAGTTGGGTGTTTTTAAGTATTTCGTTGTAATACATGACCATGTGCCAAGGCACAATTTTCAAGTAACCCTCCCCATGCATTTCTCATTAAATAAGTGTGCCTTAAATTGATCTTCTATACCATAGCAAATACTGGAAAATTGCTCTAGATCTGGTCGAAAATTCCATGGGGTCTTCGGAGAGGTGAACGCTAATAAAACGGACCAAATAAATGACTATTTATTCTGTAAAATGTTGAATGAATATGCATCACGGAAGAGAAATAGTAGATGTTATACCGGTGTTTTAACTACAGAAAATTATATTTATAATCTTCTGATTATTTCAGACTATAATTTATTTTACATTTGCTATTGACTGTAAAGAAAGTGTCAGAGACTCTATCAGAAGAGTCAATAGTCTGTTCGGGATAATTGTGAGAATGCTTATCATTCAGCTATTTAAAATTCACATCTTGAACTTTAACGTATGCTTTTTTACTTGGCATTTTTGAGTTGTTAAGTGACTCAATGAATGTAAAAGCGATTTGTTTCCTAAATGACAGGTGATTTGATTTCTTTATTTTGTGCTTCCAAGTTACAACCGAGGCTGATTCGCCGAAGAGGTGGACGAGGAACTCGGTTCAATTCGGTTCCGACACTGCTAAGGGAATTTCACGACTCCCTTGCTACGATGACGACGTTGAAGAAGACGACTTTTCTATTCCATCAAACAAACAAAATCCGAAAACCTGATCGAAGAGTAAAGGGTGAGCCGATTGTCACAAGGACATGAGGTATCATTCTCCTTTATTTTAAATCCAATCACATTACCTCTATTTAATTTGTCAATTTGTAGAAGAGAAGAGACGCATTCTGGAAAAAAGTTACTACGAGTTGAAGCAGGACGAAATGCGACTCGAGTTGGTAAAACTAAGACGCGAGGCTGAGGAGGCTGAGTGGGAAGCAAAGGGAAAAAATTAGCTTTTGTATAATTTGATGTGTAATTTTAAAGTTGTCTGGTAAAGTAACAACTCGTAACTTCTAAACAACGAGCATAAATTCTATAGAATATCAGAGATTAATTAGAATGCAGGTACAGAATAATATGGTGTAGCATGCACTTGATCTGTCCTTAAACGGACTGGCTAACCACAAAGGAGAGATAATCTTGGAAGATTCCATGGTTTTCAATAGAAAAGAGGTTTGGGGCTTGGAAACGGCGTGATTGATGCAAGCAAATATGTGGTATGTGTTTGGTCTGTCACTAGAAGAGCTGAGTAATTACAAAGACTAGAAAATGTCGGAAAATTTCTTGATTTCTAAATAGGAATGAAGTTCGAAGTGCAGAAATGACGAGGTTGATGTAAGCACGCACACCTCAGACGCATGATCAAAAAAGATGCTGGATCTGCTTGATGAGGGACGCGCACTGCATAGTGACTGGCATTATGATGGCTTATGGTGGAGTACATTTAATTAATGGAACTTGTTCCATACTGAAGCATTCTTCTTAGTCAATTTATATTGAGCTTGATAATTTCATAGCTCTGGCAGGGGCGAAAGCAGTGGCAGAAGCAAGAGCAAAGGCTCTTTTGGTTGCGAAGAGGAACCAGAACCAGAAAGGCGAGAAGAAGCGTGGTCGCAAGACCGGCACCAACTCTGGTAACAAGTAGCCGTTTTGTCTGCCATCCAGTGCCCAAAGCTCTTTTCTATCCTCTTCTTTGTGAAAATAAAATGTATTACAACATAAATCAAAACAATACTAATATCTGCTGCGTTATACACTGATTTGACTCTTGTCAAAATGGGATCGGTTCAGGTAATTCAACCTCTCATTTTTGTCCTTTTGTCTGAGACCACAAAGTGATTCAGAGAGGGTGAGGCAGTCACGGTAAATGCAAGAATTTAACCTCTGGTCAAAAGCAATAAACATGCCGGAAATAATTCGGGTGGTTACACAGCACTCACATTTTGCTGATTAGTTTTATTATTGAATCATCACAATACGTCAAAAGATCACTTTCCCTTTATTTGCACATGTAAACATTGTGCATTGTCTTGGCTTGATTACTGCTCTATTCAGGGTACTTTAATTTAAAAAACATATTAATAAGACATTGAGTTTTGCTGAGACGCAAGTACTAGTTGTGCATAATGTTCTAACACAAATGTAGGAAAGGAAAAAAGAACTATTCCCAAATAGTTTAAACAGGATAATATTAATAAAACACTGTATTTTCGGAATGCAGTTGGTGAGTGAAATTCTCATATCTGTTTGCCAATATTAATTAAGTATTTAAACACTTTCAAAATAATTGCGATAGCAGTTTTATGGCTATTTTATAGTCATAAAATTATTTAGTTAACGTATTTGACATGACTCTTTACTTTGCTCGTAGTAACCACCACCTATTTTCATATAAGCTTATGAACTTTTCGCAACATTTAAAATAATAATATTTTTTTACCGTAGAAAGAATATATTATCCTATTACTAAGAATGGAAATGTTGATACAATTCGAGTATAAAATTTATGAAAATTTGACAATGTTTTCTAAGAGTATGATGAATTAGATTCAATTACCCGTATATTCTCATGTAATTGTAATCCATTGAGACTCGTCCGAAAAATTGTTTTCTCTGGTACGTTCAGCCTTGGTTTATCTTCACATTTTCTCCTTCATCAATATCAACACCTTCATGGTCTATTAATTAAGTGATATTTTCTTGGGCAAAGGCTTTGACATCTTGTGAAGAAAAGTGCAAAATGTGTTTCTATCTTCTTTATGGAAAAGGCAATTATTCAAAACTGGAAAATAGTCATTGAAGAATTCTGGATCTATACCATAATGTTGTCATCAACATTCTTGGAAATCGCCAACCTTAAAATTTTGTTCCTTTATGCCTAGTTGAAATTAAACAAACAAAATTAATCATTTTTCGAGTTCGTTGTGCTAAAGTCGAAATTCAGATAACGAAATGGAATCCAAAAAAACATGTAAGGCTTCTGAGCATTGAAAAATCAAACGCAAAATTGGTTTGAATGGTTTGGAATTAGCAATAATCCAAGGGCAATTTACGCTTGCCAGAAAGGAACTTATATGAATACGGTTGTGTTCCATATATTCACCTTGTTTCTCTAAATTAAAACAAATTAAATGATATTGCCGGCTTTTTAGAAGGGGCACTAGTATTGATGATTTACTTCTGTGCATTTGTATCCCACTCTGATACTCGACTACACGCACTTTTACTCATCGAATGCGCCAGATAAAGATTTATAAAATAGAATTTATTGCATTCTACTGAAGAGTTGTTAGTAGAGCGATAAACGTCTTGCTAGGATGGCTCTACAACAAACGAATCTCCTGAATCCCTAGGCAATTCATTAATTTACAAATCTAAATTTACACTAAAATTTCAATTTTATTAATAAGAGCATCGAAATTAAGCATTGAGACACATTCTAAGTATTTTTCAATCCAGATTTCTTGCTACATTACCTTTGCATTTTTAAATTGGAATATTTTTCGAATTTTTAAAGTATGGTTTCAGTTCGTAAATACTGAATATTGTGCAGCTCATCATATCCTTACCATACACATTCAATGTGCTTCTAATTTGATATAGGAAGCATGACTGTGCACACTAATTCAGATTATTAGGCCGTACCAAAATAGCATGGTAAAATAAAATTTTGTCAAAGTAAGTTGCATTTGAATCATTCGAGGAAGGCTTCTTGTGTAAATTATGTATAACTGCAGTCCATTCATTAAAAGTCAACCACATTAGCGCCAAAATTATTTCATGAAATCCTAAGGGTATATGGACTTTTGGAATATTATATAAATAAGTAGATCATTAAAAATAGAATAAAGTAACTCATACATGGCGTTATAATCTTAAAGCCATTATCTTTGCACAAATGAAAAGATAGTTCTTGACTTTGTAAATTCCCATAGCAAGAGGCTGTGAAGATGCAGGAACTCATATGTTGATAATGATTCTGCAACGTTGGGCAAGGAGCAAATTCTCCCCTCTCAAAATGGCAAATCACCTGACCAAGGATATCAAAGTCATAGTTTTTGGGTTTGAAATCAATGCAAAACTAGATAAGAAGAGGCTGTGATAGTGCAGGAGCTCATTTAAGACATTTGCTCTTTTACTGATGATGATTCTCTAATGGTGGGCAAGAAACAAATTTTCTCCTCCCAGATAAAGAATGGGAGACCACCATTACGCAATCTCACGAATGGTAGAAAGAACATCACTTTGATTGGCTGATTATAGCGGTGTCTTAATATTAGTCTCAGGAGCTACAAATTACGCCAAAGGGCAAATTTCAGCATTTCTTCTAATCGCATTTGAAATGTAAATTGTCAGACACTCAGGGAGTGCCTAAAGGAGTCCCCTGTCTGTCTGTCTGTCTGCCTGTCTGCTGGCATGACATGAGTCTCATTCGCACCGACCTTAATCCCATCTTGACGTTAACATTTTTCTCTGTGAAGACGAGTGGGACCGGCCACATGACGTCCCAACCTCCAACACCCAACACCTTAGCAATGAATCCAGTGACTCTCGGTAGTCACACAGCTAGCTGCCCGCAACCCACGTTCCATATTAATAAGAGTATTTAATACCCCTATTAAATAATTGAAAAAGAAATTGCACATTAATTGAACTTTTTACAAATCTACTTTCGTCTGTATTTTTAAGGTCGAAATGAGTGATGAGTAGTGTGATAGTTCGTATTGAGAGCGAGGAATCTTCTTCTTTTGGAAATTGATTTCAAAATTGATTGAAGTACTTAGTGGTTGAAGGTTGCGAATCACACATTTCGAAGAATTTTTCTTTTGCAGCCAGCATTGAGAAGCAAAATGGGTTGGAATATTTGGTGAAGAATTTGTAGGCAGCCCATGGGCTGCATTCAGATTCGCTCCAAGATGGATCTACTATCCCGTTAAGTTGGTCCCACTCCAGGAGGATGAAGAGGAGACGTGCGCACCAAAGCCACTTATTACCAGCGTGTGATAAATTAATTAAGCAGTGCACTCAAGTGGTTTATTGTGGTAGAGGAAAAATGGTCATGACTCAGACTTCTATTGGCAACGGGGAGGTCCAGTAAGTAGATAGGTAGGTCGGTTCGGGCATGCCTTGAGCTAGTTTGACTACCCAACTGGAGCCAGGCCACCAAAATATTGCCACAAAAATGTCTTATAAGCTATTGGTTGCCTGGTCACTTTAGAACCCCCCAGGCTTGCTAAGTCCAAGGCCATAGCAAAAAAAGGATGTTTTCGTTGAAAGTCAGATTATTTTCAAATAAGATCGCAATTACCCGTGATACTACTTAATGTCTGTTTCGGTCGATTATTCCTAATGGATGATTTAGGTATATAGGGCAACTATTTAGACTGCACATTATTGCTTTTATATCGCCGAGTTACAGTCATAAATTGGGAATTCCTTGACGATGCCTTTATCGAACATTGCAGTAATTAATGCAGGCCGGTGAGAACACACACGGTGGTCACTCGTTAGTCTTGGGTTCAGTCGTGGCTCTTGGTTTTTTACCTTCTCTACCCAGGCTTTTATCCATTATTTACATCTTCATTCAAGCCTATTTCAACAGAAGTGGTTCTTCTATGACAAGCCTATGATTTGTAAAACATTGGGATATTAACAATTAACCAAAATGCAAACGTCAAAAATACCCTCAAAGTAATGATTTAACATGAGGGTATTTGAGGGACGAGAAGAGAATTTTCGACATACACACAGCTTAGAAAAATAGTGACACAGAAGAAAAGAAGCAGTAGTACCAACACCCGATATATGAAGTTGTTGAAAAATGAAGAATTCCAGTGGACATTACAGAAATTTTTATCAAAAACACAATGGCTATTTTTACAGTGAAGCAAAGAATCTTTGAGCATTTATTACCTCAGTTGCGCCTTGCAAATCGGAGACGTGGATGATTTGAGAGGCTTCTAACCGCCCCCTAACCGGTTAGGGTGCGGTTCTGATCCACTTCTCGTAATCCTCCAACCTTTAGGCAGATCAAGGGCTGCCACCTTCTTCTGGACATCGATTCCTGCTAGGCACTCGAGAATCTGATTAGGAGACAGCACACTAAGTCTGGGAATCGTTTTTGTGCAAAGATCTTTCACACTGTTTGAAGATTTCGAACCTTTAAGAGACAAAAAGCGGAACAAACTTCATTAACTATTAGACATTACTAACCACCTTTGGTAGTCTAGTGCAATGATGCCTTATTCACCTGAGATCTGCAAAAATCGGTCCACGGCACCAGCGTCATCGATTTGAGAAGCTAAATAAGCAAAACGGGGAAATTTTTAAGGCGGTCACATGAAGGAATAAAGAACGTGTGTTTGCATGTTTTGAGAATAATATGCATTAGGATATTAACGGAATAGCTTGAAAATTTTTAATTAAAAACTTTGCCATTTTGATTCTTTTAAATTTAACATTATTCTCCTGCTGTGACAGTGCTGGTTCTGCTAGTGTTCTGAGTCTGCAAACGTGGTTGGTAAAATTGCAAATAAAATCTGTGATAAAGTGGCTTCTTCACTAACATTTGTCTATAGGCCTAATGTACATCTGAATTGCAAAATTAAAGTATATTGATGAAGGAATGGACAAGGATTGGCACCCCAGATGCACTTGAGTAATATACAACTTACAGAAAGTGCAAAGTGTCTGCTCACTCAGAAGAGAGATTAAAACAGCAATCATTATCAGAGATTACAGCTCCATTGTCAAGGCAATAAGCTAAATCCGTTTCAGCATGTATGGACTGTTACTGGACTGAGATTGTACATGCACTCTTCAAGCGAACTGAACAGTTTTAACTGTACTACTTTAGAAAATACCTAGCAAACCACGACGGTCTACATTAAGTCTAAGTAAGAAGAACTCTTGATTGGAACTGCCCTACCCACTTCGATTTTGGAAAAATATACTTTAATATGGGGAGTCGTGTAAAAATCTCAAGTATCAACTTTAAATCTGAATTAAAAGTCGACTAAAAAATATTCATTTTTGAATGTAGATGTGTGGTAGATGCCATCGAATAATGGATGCGTCTATTAGAGTTAAAATTATACAGTTTATTACAAAGCCACTGCAAATGAAACTGATATAGCAATATCGTTGAAGTAAGCAAGGCTGAGGTAAATCATTGCGAGATAACAATTTTCATCTTGATCATTAATCAGACACAATCACGACGTCATATAGTAGCGTCACCTACTCTTAGCGCTAGACGACAGTGATGGAGGCATTATATTTGTTAAATCCTTAGATGCAGCCCACCACGAACTGAACAAGTGCCAACAGTTCGGAAGCACAATAGTGCTGCATGTCAAGCTTGATGAGTGAAAATAATATTTATATTTTATTAGCTTAAACTTACCATCTTTTGAGAACAACAAATATGTCTTAGTAGGTGGCACATTTGGATATGGAGACTCAAGCACTGCAACATCTATGCATTTTAAATATATATATTGATTAATTTATTCGAAAAAGCAATAAAGAAGCAACGGAGGCTGGAATCTTTTAATTAATTTTAAAGAGTAATGTGTAAATAAAACGAATGAAAGTGATACTGATACTTGTGAATTCCTAAATGATAACATGGGCATTTTACAGTGATGCTTTTGAGGTGGGTGGGTAAGTGGGTGGGAGGATGAAGCGATGGCCCCAAAAAACCTTTTTTAAATGACTGCGGTGGGGTACATGGTGTATATTATAAGCAGACGCAATGCTGCGAGGGTCATTTAGCGAGCATGTTATGTTCGGGCTAGACGAGATGCTGTGTGGGTTTTCTTGAGGTGTTAGGAGAAGTAATGTAAGGACAGGAGCGATGACTGAAGCATTTGTTGACGAAGACCGTGATTTTCGCCACATCCGAAATCGGCGGACTGCGGCATCGCAAGTGATGGTGTCTTTCGATTTTGTCAAAATGGAAATGGAAAGCAGGTATCAGTAGAACATAGGCATGGAAAATTAGAGGAGGAGGTCGATCCGAGTACGATGTTGGATTTATGACCGTCGTCTTTTCAAGATAAAGCCTCTATTCAAATGGACATTGAAAATATGGAGGATCTCTATTTCGAAATATAAGTTTCTCACCCTTCAATTTCTCGATTCCTCTAGCCCTAGCATCAGGACAATTCGAATAAGTGAGAGCCCATTTAATCGTGCTGCACAACCACCACATCAGCAACCACCAACAAATCAAGCCAGTGGAGCAGCACCCACTTTATCGGCTGCAGCCTTGCCCCCGGCTAATTGAGTTCGGTGTCTATCCCTACGGTAGTGGATTCACCTTCAGGCACTTCTAATCCACCTCCTCTACTCCTTCATTAGCATTTTTTAAGCAACATAATAGTTGACATTCACAGAATAGGGAGACGTCCCAGTGATGAAAGCAATCATATTTTATTTGTCGTTATGATCATCGGCAAACCTCGTATATATCTTCTCATTTTGTTTAACCATTCCTGTTCTATAAATCAATCATATAAAATGATTTATAAGGTGTCCTCTGATTGGTGTGTATTAAGCAGATCCACTTGTTTAATTAGTGTTAGTGTACAAAGATGTTGGGCAGAAAAGAAGTAGACGAAGATTCGAACAGGGAAAGGAATAGAATCTGATGGAAGTAAACCTTGAGGTTAAAAAGGGGTATTGTTTATCGGTTACTGAATTTCATATGACCTTAAATCCATCTGGTAATCCGAAGCAGCTCATATGTCCATGATTTCGTAAATGGGTGCTTACCTTTCTCGCTTAGTTGCTTGCTGCAAGTAGTTTCATGCAAGCCTCTGAAGTCATCATTAAAGCAGTTACGTGGAAGAAAGCTTTTTAAGATAAGTTCGAATATGAATATCTGGTATAACTGTTATGGATCTCGTTTCCCAATCTACAAGTGGATTCAACAATTCAAAGAGAGAGATACAGTAGAATCACCTTTAAATTTAATACCATGGGAAAATTGGATCATCAAAATCAAATGCCTTATAAGCTAAGGGTCGTAATAGGTAATTATAATTACGATGAATCGTGGAACAAGTTATGAAACGATTGCTACCTGATTTCCACCGACTAACCGCGTCCTCGAGTGACTGAAGCGAAATAATAATAATAAACGCAATCGGTAAACCATTATTGTATTGTGCCATATTTTAGTGGCCGAGGATATAATGGTTGGCAGTGGCACTGTTTAGTGAATGAAAGTGGCAAAGTGTCTTCCCTTATTCACAATATGTCATATTCCTAAGGTATATTGCCAGTATTTTGCTATTGACATGGTCGTTATTAGTTGTTAGACTCCAATATTACATGAAGATATTAGAGTGCATTTGTACATGTTCGTGGACACACTAGGCCGGCAAATTTGCTGGTGTTTGGAAGCTGCTTCCTCAACTTGCATGCTATGTGAGTGTGTGAGTTGTGAAAGACTCATTGAAATATGTTAGCAAATAATTTTGAGAAAATCGATCTCGAAAACATTGCCTAAAAACTTCCGAAAACGCGTGTTGTTTAGAAACGTGAGTGGAAATACTTCTGCAAGGTAGGGCAGCAATTATTTTTGCGTGTTAAACCTATTAATTTTAGCGTCATTGTAAATCATCTAGGTTTCTCAAGGTACAAGGAAGTGTGGCTTCACAAAGACAGCCCTCTAGGAGATGCGGTACTCGAGTGCTATTTGTGAGGCTACCGGAATTTTTTCTTGCTCGGTTCCGTGCGCGTCAAGGCCGAATCCATGGTTGACTAGCTCTGCAGTCATGGTTGCGCAACCCCGAATAAAGACCAGCAAATCAACCGTCTTGAGGAGGTCTCGAAGGAGAACTCGAACGAGGAAACTGTCGAACTGGCGAAGCCAGGCATTAAGGAGGAGGAGGAGGACATCAATCCCCTCGTTTTACGTTACCAAGACAAAAAGCACCATCGCGACACCCTTGTTGCCGTCATTGAGATTGAAGCGGAATATTCTAGCAGGATGGGGAGTCTGTTATGATAGAGAAGGCGTTCGTGCGATGGGAGATGTCCCTGAATAGATAATGGGTCTCCTACTTTTTTATTCTTGGTGCTAATGCCGGTCTCGTATAATTCATGGCGATGATCTGTCTTATCAAATCTCTCGGTGGGAGGAAGAATTCGACGAGGGTGACGTTACTAAAATGCCCGACAGCTAGTACTCTCCTTTATCTTGACTAAAATTTCCCCACCTGAATCACAGTCAGATCTACGCTTTTTGGACCGTTCCCCAACGCCCCTAGTTTGATCCAAGGTCGTCCAGGCACTGCCAAGACTCGCACTTCTGCCGCGATTGTATACTACCTCAACCAGATCAACAAAGGCAAGATTCTCTTGTGGCACCCAGCAACACAGCCGTGAATCAGCTGTGAGAGAAAATCCATCAGACTGGCCTCAAGGTGGTCCGTGTCTGTGCCCACTCTCGAGAGGCTCTAGTATCTCAAGAACGACCTCGAAGGTTGGTCTCACTCAGAATCTCTTTGGGCGCCTCCTACTGCTGGTCATACAGCCCATTCGCCTTCAGGTGCGTTACCGCATGCACCCAACCATCTCCGAATTCCCTAACATCGTCTTTTACGAGGGCAGTCTGCAGAACGCAAGAAAGGACAAAGAGGATTGACTTACCCTGCCCCAAACCAGTTGGCTCCATGTTCTTCTACTACACCTCAGGGTAGGCGGGGATCTTCAGAAATGGAGTCTCCTACCTCAGTCACAACGAGGATGCCATTGTAGAGAAGATTGTTACGAAGTAAGTCCTCATCGTCTTCGTCGTCGTCATCGTCGTCTTCATTAGTTTAAATCACTGCAAAAGTACTTCCTCTATTAGCAGTTTGCAGGAGGTTTGTGCAATAAAAATAGGCAACTCAGTCCTTTTAGAAAGTGGAACAGACTTAAATTAATTCTAATTAAGGTGGAAATAACTAATGAGCCGCCCTAGTAATTTTTTTGTAATTCAAGAAAATTGTGAAATCCCCTCCTCGTAGATTGAAGCTTAGACATTATTACTAAACCATCTTTAATATCAGCCTCTTATTTTTAAGCAAACAGTGCATGATGTAGCGGATTTTCCACAAAATCAACCTATTAGGAGGCTATCCATGCATTTTTGCTTAATTGCTTCCACTTGTAGAATGCAGTTTCTATAATTTAAGGAAACTTAAAGTGTGATATAAACGCTCTATTGCGTGCCTCATGAAATTTAAAGCTCGAAATGATTTAAGCCATACAATTGTCATGCAATTTTGAGTATTAGTGCATTTTACTCCGAGTGTATATATGGAATTGTCTTTAACCAACGGTAACACATGTCGTTTATGAGCTTTATTTAGCTTCTGAAAAAAGGCGAGTCCTATCGCTCAAACAGCGAATATGCTAATATGGATTACGAGGAATAGATGCTATCTAAAGTAATAGGACTAGTAATGTTACGTTGTCATTTAGATAACGGGCCACCAGAAAGCGGATGCGTAACGACTTAAAACATATATCCTCCCTAGTAACAATATAAACAACTATATGTTCTACAGTTAATAGCAAATGTATGATGAATTATAGCCAGAAATAATCAGAAAATTATAAGTACAAATTTTTGGAGCCTCAACATATAAATACACGGGTTACTGTTTGAGGATCCAAACGACGAATAAACTGATTTTTTAGATTATTAATTTTGACTTAATTATAACTATCTGATATTTTAAATTCAAAGTATATTTTGCACAGGCAATGCAAACACTGGGTGTTAAAAGTAAATGTATGATTTAAACTCATTGCGAAAATGCCTGAACAAATGATTTTTGCTTGGTAAAT
>JAUOZQ010000191.1:0-96145 GCA_030710315.1 Anomotaenia brevis
GAAAAAACCGCATAGAAGGCGTTTTTAAAGCCTGAGTGTTTCCTAAGTTGTCTACTTTACTCAAGCAATGTGTTTCAAACCAATAAATCCCCTTTTGATACATCAATTAACGTGTTTCCTAGTGAATGTACAATCAAACCACGAATGCCTAAAGTTAGGAATGGTAGACAAAGGGACACACTTGGGCTATTGAAACAGGAGTCAGAGGCGGGATGTTCCATTTTGCCTGAGTTGTAAGGGAAACCGTAGAGAATACACTGTTGGGTTCCATGACCTTCTCAGTTGCAGACCCTGAGAAAAATGTGCGAAAAGAACTCGAGGCAGTTGGAGGTCTTGATTGTCTTCCACAATGCCCAGAAGCTATGATAAGAGATGATATTGGCTGTACAACCTATCAAAAATGCTCTTTTGTATAAATATCCTTGCCAATTGAAAAGCATACCATGAAGTAAGTTCCATTTATCTAGTAGTTTCTTATGGAATTCTGTTCAAATATAACCATTGCCATACTGAGGATTTCTGTGATTGCGCCCATTATATAACTTCCTAAAAGACAATTAGTTAGGACTATAAAATGTCCATAAATTCAGGCGAAATTTCTTCAAAATAATGTTCACCTCGATAATGATGCTGTTAGCAAATTAAGTTTCTGTAAATTTAAACCTACATCTATAATGTGCTGATAGCAGTTCTTGTATATATAAACTTTTACAAAGGTAAGGATGACTAAGAGTGTTCTTTAGTTGAGTGATAAACATAGACTCTCTCATAGAAGAGTCAACCATCCTAATACGGTGGGTTAACCTACAAGAGATGGAGAGTTTCATTAGGAACGTGTGCCTAGACTTCAAACTCCGATTGGCAAGGGGAGTTGAGTCACCGGTTTAACCGTGATTTGGTGGGTGGGCGGCCATGAACAGCTGTCCAATCAAAAGCCTATCGCCATTGTATAGCTCACTTGACAACGAATAATTGCCATCCACTGATGGTTTGACCCCTTCAAGGCACACCTCTGCTTTAAAACTACAGCAGTTGAAAAGTTGCTCACAACTTTTGATTCAAATGGTGGGGGATATTTTGAGTTTGAGAGCGCAACTGACTACAAGAGCCCAAATATTGTTACAACTTAGCTAATGGTTTTATATCTTAACGAATTACCCATTCACACTTCACGTCCAACCCAGATTAGTTTTAAGCCCCGAATGTCAAAAATAGGAGTGTCGATAGAAACACTATGGCTCTATGAAGGATCATTTAGCATTAATCTGAATAATCAAAAACGCCTGATGTAGGCATTTTGCGGTAATTAGTCAGAGTTATCGCTCTCCCGAAAATTCCCTTTGTTTCAGAAAACCTCAAAAGCAGCGAATTGGTTCTTTGTTAAATAATGCAAGACGGCATTGGATTTCGACGTAGGATAAAAGCATTTGTCACGTCTTTGCAAAATTAAAAATTATGGCTTTGCTGACACACGGTATCCCAATTGGTTCATTCTGAGAAGTAGAATTATTATTGATTTTGATATGAAAATATGTGATTACTTTTCAAAGTTGCCTCCTCAATTAAAATTGCCAAATTTGTCAGAAAATGGTAGAAATATAATATTAAATGGATAAAACGGTGGCATTTTTATCAGCAAGACAATGCGATAGAGAGTTCTTTATTATTAAATCATTGTAAAAAATCATTTAAGGGGTTTTATAGATTCCTTTGATATTTTTAAACTCCACGATGGGATTATGAGAGAAGCAGCAAGTACGAAATGAATTATTTCTGTAGAAAAAGTGCTTATGATAGCCATTTGAATTTTTGCATTTGCTTTTTCCTTCTGGGAAAGTTCTCGTTTTATTCAACGAAGTAACAAGCCTTTTTTAATAAATCCTTTATCATTTGACTCAAGTAAGGGAATAGTCTTTTCAAGCATAAAAACCTTTCAAGATCTGAAGATATTCAGATTAATCAACTTATATCTCAATATGAAAATAAAGAAAGTCACTTTTGTTGCAATAGGTAAGTAGAAAGGGTATAAGCGCACATGAGGTGCTTTGGTGGGCTCGTTATCCAATCAGGATTTTTGACAGCTGGCCTACTCAATCGACCACGCTCCATTAATTGGTAGACTGGTGCTCGGTGCGCTTGATTTTCTGTTTGACAATCGCAAACAGGTGCAATATTTAAGAAAGGACTGCTCCTTGCTCACCTGCTCTCCTTGAGGGCCATGGATATGAAGATTCGATTGCAGAGGGGTATAGCATTCCATTGCATTCTCTCCCCCACCTTTTAGTGGATGAACTGGAAGGCAGTTACATACATTCAAACAGGTATACAAAATAATAGGGAATTCACTTAACAGAGTTCCAATTCAACTTAAGCCCCAGGGGCTGCCAATTCTCTGCATTACTGTGTGACCCATCATCGAGCCCTTATTATTTTGCCATATGATGTCTGAAGGAAAAGACAGAGTGGCTTTCAGAATCAGCAGCTCCCTTCAAGGTACAAATCGAAGTATTCTCTGATGTGCTGCAATTTTCCGTGGTGTGCATGAAGCGACATTGGCTGCGCGTGAGTTCGTGAAGGCTTCAGAGTCAGATAAGGTGTGACTCATTTCAACAGAGACCATGGTGTCACACAAAATGTGATCACGAACCAGAATCAGGCAACAGGAGGCACTTTGCACAAGCATAACTCATCGCCAAGAAGATGAATTTCCTTTAAATGGAATATGTTGCTTAGACGTACACTGTGGCCATCAACGGATGAGTTTAGGTAAAAATCTAAGTCTAAAACTTGAGTGTTTCACAATAACAAAATTCCTAAATACCCACCACCTACACGACCTGTATATCCCCACTCTTGAGCATTTTTTACTGATAGAATGAAGCTAGTTAAAACAAAATTGTTTGCCTACAAAGGATGCATCCTGAATTCGGACTAATCCAGACTGCTCGCGGTCTCCCTTCCCGATAATTATTCCCACTATTTTGTCGTCCTCATTGTTGACGTTGTAATCGTGCAGAGATTACACTAGGTTTACTGCTTGGTTAACGGTTGAGAATGTCCGTATCACTAGCGGTGAGCACCCGTTCCCGTTTCCTATTTATTTTCCAAATATTCATTTGTGCTTGAGAATTTCCTCAAAGACATTTTGATGTTAGGATTATAATCAAGGCAACTTTATCCAACAATTCCAAAATCACAATGATGTCTCATATCAAAGTGGGCCGATCTTCTAGTTAAAACGACAATGATCTCAGTCTACTCTGCCCCAACAACATAGGCGAGGTACATTATCCCAGAGAAGAGGCATTGCGTTTTATGAAATAACAGCTGTTTAAACCTGACCGATTTAACTTAATGGACGTCTCTATTCTATTCCCTTTCAGTGTCTACAACCTACTGCTGAGATTTGTTTAACTGCTTGCTATAAAAAACGTGATTTGGGGCATGGAAATGTTGCAAATGAAATGCGCATTTTATAAATCCAAGGTCAGGCAGATCGTAATCCAGAATCCTTAATAATTTGAAGGGCTTTAAATATGTCACTCCAGTTTCTATTTCCATAGGCGCATTGTACACAGCATTACTTGCACCAGTTCCATATTCTAAAATAATTTTTCTCTTACTCTAAATTGATAGGTAGTGACTTCAGTTAAAGTGAGGCCCCTACCAATCTGAGAAAAAGCCAGTGGGAATTGAAGTCAAACACAAAATATTGATTTCATCATGAGGAAACTTCTTAATTCTGAGGTATGGAGAATTAGTGTGTGTGCAACATTCCACTGGCACAGTGGCCTGGCAAAAAAGCAGGTTCGCATTGAAGTTCACCTCTCGCTTGGGAAAACGGCACTCCTTAAATGCTTTGAATAGTTATAATGAGGTGAAGTAGAAGAGAAAAGGAATGAATGTTAATGGACTTTTCTATGAAGGATACATTTTTCGATGATGGTGACTGTTAGAATTTCAGAAGCAGTTAACGTTCTCGACTGCACATTCCTTTGAACTGAATTGAGCCAGAAAAATAGCGTGGTGTTGATGGACGAACGCTAAGGACTCTCAGCCCATGCACTTTCGACATTTGTGACGCAAAACACATTCCTGTGCGTGCCCTAAAGGCAATTCAAGACACCAGAAATGCACACGGGCCAGAGGAACCCCTTCTTCTCTCCCCTTGCTAGCTAGGACCTGTCTCAAATTCTGTTTATTGATCCAGACGTCTTGCGACCTCCCCTACGAGACAATAAATGGCCCTCTGGAAAAGTGCATGCGACATCATTGATGGTAAACGTTCGATTTCGATGCCGAGGGGCTTACTGAAAGAGGTCAGTTATCTAAATGCACACACACATATATGTATGCGTTTGTGTGCGTGCTCAAATGTCTTAGAGAAACAGGAAAGTACACGAAAACCACTGAAAGGAAATGAAGTTCAATTTGATTAGTTAATGAAAACTGACTTCGACTATGCTTAACAACTTTTTATCAAGCCAATGAGTGTTTCTTATTCAAATAAATACTTTGATGTGTTCCACACTTACACCTCAAGTTTCTATCATATGTTTAAAACAAATTCACCGTTTATTGGCACTTCTAAACCACACAGCATATTGTCGCGAGACATATGGAAGAGAAGTTATACATGAAAGATAAAGTCCACACGGAGAGCCACCGTAACAAAAGCAATGACACAAAGCGTACTTAGGTACTCGGCAAGGAAGCCTTCGGATTCGGATGCTATCTTACGGACTGGATAAAACACTTCAGGTAAAAGTTGATAGACGTAGCTACGGAGCCGGCTCTGGCATCAAGATTACATCAGTGCAGTTAAGCTGAAACTTCTCTTCAGTCAAAGCTTGATGGTCAGCTGTCAAACATCAAACAAACCATCCACCTTGCAGCCAGCCTGTCATGCTGTAGAGGATTGCTCTCTCCTGAGTCGTATTCACTTTGGTCAACTCCAAGTGTGGAATTTAAAATCCTATTTGTGTGATACCACGGTGTGTGCATCTTCCGAAAGGACTCTTCGTGACACGGAAATACTACCAAGGCAAACTGTCATTAGCGGAAGGTACATTTGCGATCCTTAATGGTGGTTGTCTATTTCACTTACCTAGACCTGTTCGATGCCCTTCTATGAATTCAAGTGCAAGAGGATCTCTGTTAGTTATCAAAAATTAGGTCTTATAACAGACCATTTTTCTAATCTCAAAACATAGGGTTTTCGACATAGTATAGACACCAAAGGAGCAAGGTTTGCCAGCAAAGCAGCGTCGTTGAGGATGTGATTATCGTTATGCAAATTAGACAAACCTCTAGAGCTCACTGACAGCTCAGAACTGATACATATCATTTATTCTTGATTAAATGGAAAAAATTCAACTTTAAATTCACTGCTAATACCAGTGCTAATCCAGATCTGCAAGAAAGAAAGGCGATTTAAAGAAATTCCACCTTAGTCAGGAATGTCTAAGCTTCGATTTCAAGATTTCTTGGAAAATAATCACATTTATCGTGTAAGATAGGGTCAAATATTTAACAGGAAAAAGGCTGTGCCACTGAACTTTAAGAGTTATTTTCAATTTCCTGGGTTATTATCATATTTTTTGTTTGTATCTATCCTTAAATACAAATTATATAATTCGCAGTGAACAGCCTGAGGATTTTCGCACATCAAAACTGCAAGTGGATTCCATCATGATCAGATATTAATTCACCTCCTAGTTCCATTTGCATTATCAATAGTCAGACCTGACTAGTCTGACCATTTAAAGCACCATTGGTACTTAACCTATTTCGCGGTTGCTGATTCTTAAAACCCTATAATGCTGCTTATCTAGCCAGGGTCAAGTTGTTGCGCTAAGTAAAACCATGCTTAATGAGATATTCACCCTTAAGCAAAAACAGGGTCGTCAGTCCAGCCAACGATTTATCACTCAAATTTCGCCCATGAAATCCCCTCTAATTGAAATCCTTCACACACCTGGTCCGGCTGTGTAAACTCAAATGAAGCAATCAAGCTCTCCTTAGAATTGCATCAATAACAATATTTGTTAAACGAACAATCTACTTTATTTCTTTAAAACAATCACCATAAACATGAGAAAAATTTGCGCAGACAGCTTTAACGATGTTCAGTCGGAAGCTGCGAAGCATCCAACGGAGTCAAGTCACTGACGTTTAGAGCGTCGTCTCCAATGATTGGTGCCTCTTCCAAATCCGTCCTAACAAACCAGGCTCTAATGGAATAATTTTTAGCACACGTAGACTCGTTAAGATTTTTCTAAAAGTGGTTAGGGGATAAAAAGGGCTTGAGAATTTGTAAAGTTTTTTACCTCTACATTAACAAAATCGATAAGCAGGTCTTTCATAGTGATGTTGCAAACGTAGATTTCACTTATTTCAGTAGCCTCACATGACGCGGAAATATTTGTTTTCTGTGTTGGATGAGTCCAGACTTCGACGGAACCATTCTTAGCAACCTTCGTAATTTCGGTAAAAGTGTTAACTGCACCTTCTTCAACTAGTTTTATGCGACTAGCTTCTCTGTCTTCTGCCCCTTGAAAGGAGTTTATCAAATTTAGTCATTTTAAGAGCAATATTCAGGAGGATATAATTAACTTACTGATTCTATGGAACACGATGGTAAATAAAACTATGATCAGCAGAGACATTCCAATTCACTCCTTGAATTCGCTTCTTGAAACCTGGTTAGCATGAGGGGTATATATACGCTTGAGCTAAAGGAACGCATTTCTAAAATTTACTGCCTAATGCAGATGCCAACTACCTAATAGAAACTTAAATTGTTCAATGAAACCCGTGGAGTAACCAAGAGACACGTGGGGTTGTTTTGGTATCTTTTCTTGAATCACTTGTTTGCCTCTGCTAATGAAGACGTGTTTAAGTTGATAAATGTATTTTCATCTTTTGGTTCTGGAAACAGATCCTTGATGTCTTGCAGACCACTTTTGAAATCTCTTAAAATGAAATTTGCAGAATTGTTTATTACTCACATGAAGATTTCTTCATAGGAGATAAATGGAAGATTATGTTTATAGAGCAAGTGCGTTTTGTTATCCACTACACGCATATTAAATGCGTTTTACAACAGTGCTGGAACACCAACCAGCAGCTCGTCAAACATCAACATTTAATAAAGTTAGAACACCTCTCACTGATAAAGTTAATCACAGATGATTCCCGCCGTTTACATGACTCCTTCATATTAATTTCAGCATGAATGCTGGAACTCTTATTGCCTAGCTAATCTATAAATGAAGCAGCTTCTTTCGTTTCCCTAGTACTCCATTTCACATGAGAAGCTGTGAACAAACTTCAGATGAATTCGGATTCACCCTTATGAGGAGAGATCGCACTTCTAGAAGGGTATGACGGATCTTCTTGGTTGAAGGAGTTCTCGATGTAGTTTCCGTCTTGCATTGGCCTCCATGATATATGATGCTCTACGAGTTCCTTCTTCAAGTCGTCTCTCTGACCCCATCTGAGCGACTTCAATTTGATTGTGATTATAGATTATACTGCCTAATTAGATAGGCCTTGGACAACTGCCTTCGATTTCGTCGTCGAATCGGTCAGTCATTCCAACGGTGGAATGATTGGCACCTGCCAAGTACCTATGATTTCTTCATTGAACTGAGATCTGATAGCGGCTTTAATGCAGACACCAAAATGGTCATGAATGCGCATAATTGAATCAATTTCCTTAGGATGTAGTGTTTGAATTGAGAAAAATAACTATAACTGTGTGGTTTCAATAACAAGATTTTTGAGGCTTCTCTATTTGAAATTGAAAATATACAAAAATAATATTTTTTAATGTGATTCTCTGATCGATTTATGAAGAGGATACTTCGGATTTAGTGACTGGACACCTGCATGGTTTCCACATTCCTTTATCCTTGCAACGTTAGCTCCTCAATCCCAATGTAAAGGGCACCTATCGGGCCTGAGCACGAGAGGAGCACTGAATACAGGGAACAGAGGGCATCATATGCGTCAACTGATTGGAGGATTAGGGATATTTGTGCAGGGCATGCTCTATTCTTCCATGGTGATGTGTATTTTAGATCTGCCAAAATTTATTTAGGCTTTGAAGCTAAAATTCCGTTTTTTCTAATGCAAAAATAATCGTCATACTTCTTTTATTTTACAATTTATTAAATTTTATTTTCATTTAGCCAAACGAGGTGGCAACGATAAACCCCCGGAACCAGGTGTTTAATGAATAATTGAGCAGCAACTATTGCAACACATCTTTTCCATTTTTATCTAAATAAATATCATTTTTGAATCCTATTAAAAGGTGCCTTTCGCGTATGACACTGCCACCTTCATTGCGAATTCAAAAACGCTTGTTTGACTCATTTGTCGCTCTCAAGAAGATACTATCTCTTCAAGAAGCAAGCCAAGCAACTTTTCAACTAGTAACCTTGTGACAAATTATTTTCAATGCTCATAATCAGCAGAATTTTCTAATTTCTTGGAGTTTAGTACACACTTTTCCATTGGTTTCCACTGGGTTGTGAGTCTGTAGTGTTTTTCATGGTCTAATGCTCACCTGTTTAATTGCATGATTCCAATGAGGAGGTCGCGTTCAGCCCCGGAGGTCAGATGAGGGGTTTTGCGTGTGCCTGGTACATCATGGCTAGCAGTAATCCATGGAGAAAATTCCTTTCCAAATGATACATTTCTCGCTGTATTAATCCACGCTATTCAAGCATAACACATTCACAGCTACAAGAACTCAATAAGGATTACACAGGTTTCATTTGATCAGAGGGAATATTCATGAAGCTTATGTCTATCGGTGCTGTAAATGCTCATTAGGACGGGAAAATTAATTAAAACTTTATTTCCGCTGCTCCTTAGCAGTGGAGACAACAAGCGGGAAAATTGCTTGTTCAAGTCTTTTGGATTTTCAGTATTGACTATGCGTTTCGTGTAGAATAACTAAGCTTGAATTATGAAAAAAATGTGTTTCAGTCTCATTTAAGCTTGCAAAGACTTTGTTGAGCATGGGAAACTCAGTTGCTATCAAGAGGCATTTGGGATGAGTCTGCTTTGATGTGTATATGGTATAACAGAGTTTTTCAAAAGGATTCCCATTACTACCACATGTTGCAATATATATAATAGAGCTAAATAAACCCTTAATATTTAAATTAAATTTCATAAGTCAAATAGTTGAAATGAAAATACAAGTGCTTTTTGTTGCTGTTATCAACGCCAAATATATTCCATCGCACTAGAACAGTCGATTCCAATGCTGATTTTCATCATTTATATAATAATATCAAAAGCTAGCACTTTAAAAATTTGGAATTTCAACCTCATTTAGGATACATTTATAGAAATTTATAGATAAATTTAGTCTTGTTAGGAACGAAATTGTGCTACTTTATGTCGGGAAGAGCTTTTCACTCAATAAATATTTAGTGATATTGAAGCCGTTTCACAATTTACTGAAATTGCAGTCAGTAGCATAAATTGATCACTCAATGAAATAGTTAAATAGATTCATTTCTAAAGAATGTTGAATCAGGAGAAGCTGGAGATAGCAAATAAACATTTTAACAGATGGAAAAGGGTATCCATGATCATATTTATATCCATGAACAATATTTAGAAAACAATGTTCTCCAGAGCACTTTTAACTATAATAAAGGTAAAAATGACTGGATAAGTGCTTTGGTGGAGAGCTACACTTGGATTCTCTAGATGACGGATCAACTACCTTAAAGAAGACGAGGAGTTCATATAACGGGTGGAGAGTGTTCATTGGGAACGTGTGTTTGGAAGAACTCACTCAAGAACACGGTCAAGTGTCACGTCGAGACAGAGGATTAGATTAGACTTGGACTCTGGTTGGCAAGGGGAGGAGTTGGATCACCGGGTTTGACCCTGCTTCGAGTGGGTGTGGACAGCTCTCCAATAAACCGTCTGCCAGTGATGCCAACTGGACCCCTTCTAGACTTATTTCTGCCTTGGAAAATTCAGCACATCAATGGAGTTTGAAAAGTTGTTCATAAATCTCTATTCATTTTCTGGAGCATTTCGGATTTGGTGGGCACAAAGGCACAGATATCGCTTCTACTCAATTAATTGCATTCTTCCTAGCCGCTTACCAATTAACACATCAAGTGCAAATTTGCAACAAGTAAGAGTTTTGATAAGAAGAATGCAGCTCTATAACAGGCTATATGACAGGTTATTAAACTGAATAATCAAATATTATTACAAAATTTATTATAATAGCTTTAATAGCCAGAGTCTTGGTCATTCCAACGATTACCGTAGTTCTAGAAACAATCTCAAAGCAGCTAATTTGTTTCTAGTGATTTTGATCAGTCTGTCCAGTTAGCCACAAATTTAAATCAATCACAATTGAGTGCCATTTCGAAGTAGGATCAAATAATCTGTCTTCTCCGTACACGATAGCAGATAATTTCGTTTCCTGTCCTTCAAATCCACTAGTACATTTCTCAATGGAAACATCGGGCATTTTGAAGAAAATGAATTCTTTCTGATGCACATTGAGTGGATTTTTTACAGAAAAGAAGCAGAAAGGGCATAAACACACTCGAAGTGCTTTGATGAGCTCCCAAGCCAATCAGGTTAAACGGAACTTGACATGGGGCCTAATCCACCAACCACTCTCCGTTGATTGGTAGACTGGTGCTCGGTGCACTCGGTATCCTGTGTGACAATCGCAAACAGGTGCAGTATTCAAGCAAGGACTGCTCCTTGCTCACTTGCTCTCCTTGAGGGCCATGGATATGAAGATTCGACTGCAGAGGGGTATAGCATTCCATTGCCTTCTCTCTCCCACATTTGGTTCATGAACGGGAAGGTAGTGACATAGATTCAAACAAGTATACTAACTAATAGGGAATTCACTTGACAAAGTTCCACTTCAACTTAAGCCTCAGGGACTGCCAATTCTCTGCATTACTGTGTGACCCATCTGCTGTCTGAAGGAAAGGACAGCTCCATTCAAGGTACAAATCGAAGTATTCTCTGATGTGCTGCAATTTTCCGTGGTGTGCATAAGGAGACATTGGCTGCGCGTGAGTTCGCGAAAGCTTCAGAGGCAGATACGGTGTGATTCATTTCAACAGAGACCATGGAGTCATACAAACTGTGATCACGAACCAGGAACAGGCAACAGGAGGCATTTTGCCCAAGCATGACTCACTACCAAGAAAATGCATTTCGTTATTTGCCTCATTTACCTGTGGTGGGATAATGCGGCAAACATAAATCATTTCCTTCGCAATGAGAGATGAGCAAGTGTTCAATGAGCAGCTAATGCTTGACCAATGCGTGAAACTCTTAGGTTTTTGCGTTGTGAAACGATTTCATCAATACCACTTTGATGGATATTTGTTATTTTCTGTTACAAGTATCTCATTTGCCAATTTGACTGAAGAATAATATTAATCCTGAAAGGGAGGTGTTCACACTCAAAATGAGGGCAAAATCCGGTGAGCAGAAGCTTTTCAGAGGACCTCTTCAGAGGGCAAGACCGACCTGATGCGTGGGAAGTGGGCCGAGAGAACAAGGCTATGCACACTGCGCTCATGCTGGCTGGCTCATAGTCTGTGCGAAGACTGAGAGCTGCAAAGCAGTGCCGAAATGAAGCAACATCGTGAATTCTCAAGATCAGTAACTGAGAATCGTTGTGATCGTCAGGTCTGTCATTTCCGCCTGCAGTGGTAGTTGATGGAACCCCGATGGGGACTCCGTCACTAATGACTTGCTGGCAAATTCCACAGGTCCAAAACACTCATCCCGAAAGAAAAGGGTGCGCTTCAAACTAAGGTCACAGTTTAGCGCTGAGCACAGCCAATCGTGTGTTTCCTCCTTAATTTGATACTTGTATTCGCAGAGAGAAAGCTAAGCAAAGCCCAATTTCATATGTTGTGTAACTGCTTTTCTATCGAAAATAAAATATTATTGCATCATATACTGCTCTTCTTAACAAACAAACAAATGGGACAGACTTTTCGAACTTTTGAGAGGTCTTCTAATCCACAGTCACAATAGTGAAATATTTAAATTTATTGAAAATTTCAGATAGATCCTAATGCAAACCCCAGCAAATGAGGTAACAATTTGATTCAGGAAGCGTAAAAATTATCGCTCTCATTATCGCAGTGCTTCCCTGTAAAGGCTTGCATGGGCCTGCGAGCGCATTGGTTAACTTTAATTAATTGCAGTTAACTCGCCATTCTGGCAGTAGGCGAAGGTAGTTGAGGTGTGTTTTAACGTGCTCATTTTTGAATTCAACGCATCAAACATGTTGCCTGCACGAAACGCCAAAAGCGCAGATGCAGTCCTCGCTCTCTGCCGAAATGTGTGATTAACATTTCCACATCAACACATAGCGCTTCGCTATATTGAACTCGCTCCACTGAGCGAAGTGCGAATTTAACCAGATGCTTTTGAGCTCACCACGAAGCACTGGCAAGCACTCTCTCATCAAGGCCACCTCCCGTACACTGTTAGCTGATCTCCACACATCGCGTACCTTTATCCAGCGTTGATCCAAATCTTTACCAAATTTATTACAACGAAATTGATGAACTCGTTGCCATATAATCAGTGCTGAAATCACGGATACATAATCTGCACGACTGGAGGAGGGAGCACTGTTTCGTCAGTTTTGAGCTAACTGACTCATTCATCGGTGACTGATGCCACTTTAGCACTAATGCATTTTAGTGTCCTATGTTTCCCCTCACCATCCTATGACATGTGATAAATTTTGCAATTTGACATAATCGCCCAAATGATTATTTAGATGATTGCCTAATTTTAAATAAAAACTTTATCAAAAATTGCTTTCATTAGGTTTTCTTAAAGTCTGTTCAACGTAGCATAATGGAACTATTGAGCTGATACACAACGAATCAGAGGTTCTATTCAGGTTAGGTCTATTTCAGTCCGTCTAGGGAGTAACAGTTACAAGAGGGAGATCAGGCGACTTGGGTGCTGAGCTCAGGGCCTCACTGCGAAAACGTATCAAAGCTGAATTCACGACTTCTGCCATGAATGATCTAGTGAAATGCGTTACCATTGCATCGGGCATACAACAGCTCCAACTGAAGGCGGAAATGACTGATCAAACGATAGATGTGAGACGTGATTATTATAATCAGCAAAGGAAAACTTATAAATATTCTTAATATTTTTTAGGTTCTCGGATCTCATTATCAGTTACAAATTGCAAAATTGTTACTTACAGGACCGTAGGAATAAATCGATAGAAAGCACCAAAATTCGCCCACAGGTGAGCATTGGCCTTCATCTTATTCGCTTTATTCCTTACCCGTCTTCAGTCAACTTGGAATTTGTAAAATGAAACTTTTTAGAGCAGCTGAATCCTCCGGAGGAGAGAGGCGAGAGGAGAGGAGGTGGATGAGGAATGCGCTCCTCAACTCTACCACCTCACCCCATCTCCAATGTCGGCAGCTAACGTATGCGTGATTTCTGTACCGAGTGAGTGTACTGTACCCTGGTAACTGCACTGTAACATCTGGCGTCATTCTCAATTCCGTGTCTTCAATGAATTGGAGTTTATGAAGCTCTGCCTTCGGATGTGGAATAACAGAGAAAGAGGTCTGTGATATGTGAACAGCAGCCGGCAGTGTCCAGGACGAAGCCATGATGTGACAATGCTCGCTCGCACTTCAAGAGGAGCTTAAAGATATCGAGTTGAAATCGAGTTTTATTCATTGGATTGTGTAAAATCGAATGAGTCCCTTGACGAGTTTTATTTCTTACCGGGTCTTAGAGCGTGATTTACCAGTACACTTGCAAACGAAGCCCGAATATCTTTATCAACTAATCCAAACTTACTTTATTTATGATTGTGCCATTAAAAAAAGGAATATCAATTTTATTGACAAATTTTGCTCTGTGAGCTATAAATGCCCAATATAACCGAGATATTGTTCGGTTTGTTGAACGAGAGAGAATGTCTCGTTCCAGCAAGCCTCTCGAGAAACACAACGCGGTTCATTGGAAATTCCTGCTATTTAGTTTCCCAACTTAATCTAAAATAAGGGGATATTGTTTACTTCATTTTGGATTTTAAATTTGGCCAAGCTTCCCAAATTAGTATATAATATTCTTATTACGATTTCCACAATGACTAATTCCACCACATGGCGTAACACCCGACGTTTATTGACAAACTAAAAAAGTCCTATCAAATCCACCATTGTGTAGATATTGCAGTTCTAATCGCAGTTCTTGGTTTGTTAATAGCCAACTTAAATGCCTAACAAAGTGCCTGATTCTGGCGTTAAAATA
The DNA here is from genome assembly GCA_030710315.1 of Anomotaenia brevis. Classification (NCBI taxonomy): domain Eukaryota; kingdom Metazoa; phylum Platyhelminthes; class Cestoda; order Cyclophyllidea; family Dilepididae; genus Anomotaenia; species Anomotaenia brevis. Next base: position 14,335 of record JAUOZQ010000191.1, read on the forward strand.
GACAAAAATGCTGTGTGCCGGTTTTTCTCGAGTAGGTGAAATAATTCTAGATCTATTGTAATACGTCCATGTGCTCTGGATGAGAGATGTAGTCAGTAGGGGCTTGGTATCTTTATGCACTGCAAAGTTTACCATACTTAAGTTAGAAGGGGCTTCGTAAAACGAGTCTTTTGATTGGCTTTGGAAACAAGTGATGCTATGGGTTAGCAAATCATTACGGTGAAGTGGAAAGGCTGCACCAAGGTTCTTTGCAAGACTACTCAACGTCCCTTATCCGAGGAGCCCCACTACCAGAGTAAGAAGAGAAGATATATGCAGTATAGAGCTTTTTAGTAGCGTGTGTCTTGGTGAAACCCACCCACACAATCTTGTCTGGTAAAGGGACTTGACTCAGACTCTAGTTGGCGATAGTCGAGGAGGGAAGTTGATGCATTCTTTTTGGCAGGCTCACGTGTGAGCATGAGAGGCTGACATCAACTAGGTTGTTGCCACTACTTGGCTCACGTGACACTGAGCCGGTATCGAAAATTGGGGCCCAGTTAGGCAACCGTAGAATTTGACAGGAACACTACCGAAGCCTTCCACAAGATAGTCGAAAATCTAATCCCACTTTTCTTACGATTGCTAATTACCGCACCTTAGTTGTTGTGTCGAAGTTAAGGAAGAAGGCCTGATCTAGGGAGTGCGCAGAATTCTTTTTTACAGTTTCCAGTCTAAATCCATGCATTTTCAACTGCCTTTTGGCAACAAATTCCAGCTCAGCGAAAATTAAGGATAATAAAATTGTGTTATACTCCAACATTACATCCTCATATAAATTACAAAAGTGGCATACTTTGAGCTCTGTAACCTGGTGCCCAAATTTGTGAAGTTTTCAAACAATTAAATGCACATTTTCGGTTTGGATGTTAATATTTGTTGGTTTAAAGTCAGTGAAATAGGATAGCACTAATTGAGTCTCAATGTAAAGCGGTCATTACACTTTAATGCAGAAGCAAATTAGTGCAAGTGCCATATAACACTGCTTTTCGAATTGACGGAAGAACCACCGAGGCAGATTTTCTTGATGTGTGGAAAACAGCAAGTTGGAGTTCAGATGAGTCCCTGTTGATATGCGCCTGCGATGCCTTGATGATAGCTACTTCGCTGGCGCCATTGGAGACTCTCCCCTTCCCCGACTGGGGGTTTCAGTAGCATTCTGTCAGAGGAACGGTGGGGTAGATTGTCGGCCCTCTCCAGGGTCTCTGCAGTCGCCGCCGCGTGGGTGAACGCAGCGCCGACGAGGGAGATACAGGCGCAGCGCACCCACGCATTCCCCGACCTCGTGGATACTGCTGACTTCGAAGCTGTTTTTAGGTCAAGAAATAATTCATTTACTTTTAAGGAAAAGTATTTCTACGCTACCTTGAATGCTAAAACGAGTTCTTTGAATTTTTTGTCTTTTCTGCTCAACAATAATAACAGTTTATTAAAAGTGACCAGTCAGATCAGAAAATAACAACTAATAGTACGTGCTATTCGAACAGAGTAAGTAGAAGAACAAACCTCTATCAAAGCGCGATTATCAGCAGCCGTTCGGAGAAGAGTTCTGTTTCATCTCGCAGCCTCGAAGTTTGCTAATTTATACACTTGGCAGTGGTGCTGCTTGCGCAAATGACATCACTGATGACTGCACCAATCATGTCGCGTGCCAAACCAAGGTTAGTCACACACTGCATCACACCTATGCCATCTCTCAAAATCTAACCTCCCCAGTTGGCTGGCTGGCTGGCCCTCTTTGCGCCACGTCGATGCACTCACTATCACTTATCCAGTCTAGAAGAAACCCATTCAGCTTCGTATGTTCTTTGGCATCGTGGGTTATCGTAGATTAATACTGGATTTGTATCACTAAAGGATTTATTATAGAATCTCTTGTTCGATCTACGGGTGTTTCCGTAAAAACATTTTCTAGCTCAGGTTTTATATGGTTAATAATATGAAAATTTTCTAGCCATAATCACAATAATGTTTTTTACGCTAGGTGGTGGGGGGTAGTTACCCAAATAGTGAATTTATCGAAGTCTATGGACTATGGAATTTGGTAGATGTCCCAATACAAGTTTCGGTGTCTCTTGTTGGAAATGTATTTAAACGTTGGAGAGAGATATGCTGCACGTCTCTTTCCCCGAAAAGAAGCCCTGGTGATCGTTGCTTCATCCATAAACCTCTGCCAGCGGTGATTTGCAAGGTGACTATATATGTTGAACGAATGAACAAATGATTTCCTGAATATGCATTTGTGACAATCAATCGAATCTCAATCTCGTTCTACTTATTCAATTAAGTAGTAGCTAATTTCACATATTAATGGTCAAAACTTATTAATTTTTTGTAGATATTTTAATTTAATCCTTAAATTATATATAGGAATAAAATGGCTTTGGGATTGGGGAGGGTTTGGTTGCGATTCTCAGAATGCTGACTTTGTCACTCGCAAATCATTATCTACGAGGTGAAATGAGGATTTTTGGCAAGAAAATGTGAGATCTTTTGCCTGTTGTAGCACGTGTTGACAGAGTGCTAAGCAATGGATGTTTTGTTCGTCAGTGTCAGTCCAATAAGCTTTTGCTATTTTTGGAGGTTTTTCTTAACTTTATGTCTGGCAAACAACAATCATAAGAAATTAAATTTAGAACGGATGTATTAAATATGGATTTCTCAAGAACAAGTATCTGTATACAATAAAACTCAGAAAAGACAACGAAAAATAGGATGGGCAGGATGGTATTCATTGCGGAATGTGGTTATATATAATGTAAAAAAATTTTAACTGAATAATTTTAATTTTATAAATAAAGTTATGAATGAAATTTCTGTGGGGTGCATGTCAGCCATCACTCTTAGGCATTAGTGATATGCTGAAGTAGTTTTGTTTTGTTGGCTACTTATCAGGGTTATTCGTCGTCCTTATATTGGCAATCCATTTGATTTAACAAGTGAAGTAAGAAACTCTAAAGTGCATGAGCGTCGTCATGCCAGGAACGCTACTACACAAAGCCAAGCATCTATTCAACAAGACTGGTTATTGTGTCTGCGTTTACAGTTGCTCAAGATCTCCTCCAGTGTTTGCATTAAGTCGGCGGAAGTTTCCTAGAGAGAATTGAATGATATGACATTTCTTTTGTATTTTCATATATTGCCATAAAGCAAAGTCATTCTTAGTCGACATTTGAGGCATCTTTATTTCAGAAATGGACTTAAAAATAGATGTTATTTTAAAGGCAATTAGTTGAAATTCATTAAATTTCACCTCCACACTCAACTCGTTGTACAAATTCCTCTTTGGAAAATAGGTTGAAAAATGCACACACACTGACTAGGACCAGTGTGTGTGTGGTTCTACGTATATTCAGAATATCGAATGCTGAAACGAATCCCACAAGACCTAATTGAAAATTCTCATTAACTTGAATTCAGGTTAGAGCTTTTATGTACCATTACTCTGTCTGAATTATTATACTGCAAGATGAATAAATCATCTTAGATGTCAAAGCAAGTGCGAAGGTGTTCATTTCACAAATGGATACGAAAAAGAAACTTTAGCAATTAAAGGACCCTGAATCACAAAGAGCGCCTTATTTTCACAACTGATTCAACCTTTAAGAGACTGTTGAAAGCATACTAAGAAAAAACCAAAGATTGCTTTCTAACACCTTTCCCTAATATTTAAGGTCTAAGACTTAAAAATCCCTTGAGTTTGCGTTAGCAGATGTTGATCTTTGAAAAAATAGCAGCAAATTCAACTGGTGATGCTTGTATTGCATCGGTTAGGCTAGACAAAGATTCTTTGCAAGACGTGTCCACTTCCCACTTTTTCGATAGGTACTCCGGTTATAGGAGTAGAAAAGAAGTTTACCGTAGAATAGCGCCTACTAGGAACGCGTTTCTGAGGAACGCAGTCAAACGGTGCCGGTTTGGGTGAGAGCAAAGAATTCGATTCAGACCCCGGATGGTTACGGAGGAGGTCCAACCACTGGAGATGCTAACGCTGAGCAAAACTCAAGTGACTGTTAGGTGAGACTAAAAATAGGGGCTACTGAGTGTTTGCAAATTTATTATGCAAATTAAATATGCAAATTGCATTTTTAAGACAGACTCTCACTAAATATCTTAATTTTAATTGATGTGCTGAATTTGCGTAGACTTCCTTAGTTAAAAGGAGACAATCTCTTGATGCTATACTGGGAATTCCGCTGCTAATGTGATGAATAGATATTCACATAACAATGATATTGAAATCGCGGTTTGGATGGATCATTCCTCCATTACGATTTTATGAACGTTTGATTCGTCGGTTACGTTAGAAGAAACTCTGTCTATCGAAATATGATGCATTCGAGTGCATTTATAAGTGTACTTTGGACTTCTCCATTTTCCATTTTCATTAAGATTTATATTTATAAATTATTCTTCATCTGAACAAGAGTTCTGTTCAACTGACTTTTTTCTTTGCTTCGTCATTTTTAATTATAGTAATCACTACTTTAATGCCAAAAACTTCTCCATGGTGTCCCACAACTATGAATGTTGTTGTTTGCGTCGCTGCTCATAGGAATTTTTGAATTTCTTTTGAGGTGAGTCATCTAATTACTGAAATGGATGCCCTAATATACGGCATCTTATGTCATTTCTAGTAAATTACTTAAGTAACTGAGTAACTGAGCATGTTCGCGCCAGAAGTAAGTTTGGCTTAGTAATGCCTAATTGTGTTGTGTTAACTATTATGTCAAACTCAGCAATCCATCACCATCGATAGATCGCTTTCAGCTTTAGTCAAACTGGATTTGTTCACTTCAGAAAAATGTTGGCCACCACTGTGGTAGAAAGCTACCCTTATCTTTAATGGACGAAAAAAATATGACATTAATCTTTATTTCCTTCTGGATTGTGTAGAGTACACATGATTCCCCTTAATGACGTAGCGGAAAGGCCACACTTGGATCCTCTCCAAGATGGACTTACTACCCCGTATGAGGTGCTCCCACAATCGGAGGTAGAAGAGGCGACATGCGCACATGGTATCGGAACTTTGGCTAGAAACCTAAGTTTATAAGTAGCGCACTCAATGAGAACAAAGGCACCTGACTCAGACTTCGACTGACGTCGGGAGAGTCAGCCAATTAGGTTTGGAACGCTTTGTGAGAACTCGAGAACAGAATATTGACTAAGCTGCCCGGGCTGCCTCGCTGACGTCAGACTGAGCCGATAATGAGAATCAGGCGGTTAGTTCAGCCGCCATAAAACAGGTTCTATTTTCAAAAATTATAAAAAAATATTGTTGGATCATCAGGAATGAAAGCTTCAAGGAAAGCTTCCACGGTGTTGTAAATCCCTGGTAAGCAAAACGATATTAGCTACAAAGCAGTGCCGAAATGAAGAAACAACGTGAATTCTCAAGTTTAGTTACAGAGATTCATTGTGCTCGCCAGGTCTGTCATTTCCTTATGCAGTGGTAGTTGTTGGAACCCCGATGGGGACTCCGTCACTGATGACTTGCTGGCAAATTCCACAGGTCCAAAACACTCATCGCGAAAGATAGGTGTGTGCTTTCAACTAAGGTCGCAGTGTAGCGCTGAGCACAGCCATTTGTGTGCCTCCTCCCTAATTTGATACTTTTATTCTTTGAATTTTCTATACTCGAAACCGCTCTCCGATGTCGAAATAGCCCCAGAGGGTTTTCGACATATTATAGACACCAAGGGAGCAAGGTATCCCAGCAAAGAAGCGCCGTTGAGGATGCGGTTATCGTAATGCAAATTAGACAAACCTCTAGGGCTCACTGACAGCTCAGAACTGATACATATCGTTAAATCTTGATTTAATGCAAGCATTTGATCTTTCAATTTCGTGCTAATACCTGCCTTCCAGATCTATAAAAAGAAAAGGTGATTTAAAGAAATTCTAGCTTAGTCAGAAATGTCCAAGCTTCGATTTCAAGGTTTCTTGGAAAACAGTCACATTTTTCGTGTAAGATGGAGTCAAATACTTAAAGGGTAGTGGAACCTCGTAGGAAAAAGGCTGTGCCACTAAACAGTAAGAGTTATTTTCAACTTCATGAGTTATTATCATATATTTTTTTGGGTTTGTATCTATCCTTAAATATAGACTATATCATTCGCAGTGAACAGTCAGTGGATATCCGCACATCGAAACTGCAAGTGGATTTCATCATAATCAGATGTTAATTCACCTCCTAGTTTCATTTGCATTATCACTACTCAGACCGGACTAGCTTGTCCATTTAAAGCACCATCGGTTGCTGAATCTTAAAATCAAATAATACTGCTTATCCAGCAACAATCAAGCAAGTTAAACATGCTTAATTTTATATTCAAGCATATATCTCACAACAAAAGAACAACCAAATATTATTTATTGTTGCAAAGGTCGTCAGTCCAGCTAACGATGTATCACTCGACTACGAAGTCTCTTCTAACTGAAATTGTTCACACATCTGGTCCAACTGTAGGAAAACAAATGAAGCAATCAAGCTGTTCTTAGAATTGCATCAATAGCACTATCTGTTAAACGAACAATCTACTTTATTTCTTTAAAAGAATCACCATAAACATGGGGAAAAAGTTGTGCAGACAGCTTTAACGACGTTCAGTCGGAAGCTCCTAAGCATCCAATAGAGCCAAGTCACTGACTCTTAGAGAGTCGCCTCCAATGAAGAGTGCGTTTTTCATTTGCGTCCAAACAAACCAGGCTCTCATGGAAAAATTTGTAGTATGCGCAGTATCTTTAAGATTTTTCTAAAAGATGTTAGAGAATTGAAAATTCCTGGAGAATTTGTAGAGTATTTTACCTCTGCATTAAAAAAATCGACAAGCAGATCTTTCATGCTGATGTTGCAAACGTAGACTGCATTTATTTCAGTAGCCTCACATGACGAGGAAATATTTGTTTTCCGTGTCGGATGAGTCCAGATTTCGACGGAACCATTCTGCTCAACCTTCGTTCTTTTGGCGAAAGTGTTAACTGCACCTACTTCAACTAGTTTTATGACACTAGCTACTCCATCTTCTGCCCCTTGAAAGGAGTTTATCAAATTTAGTCATTTAAAGAGCAATAATCAGGTGGATATTATTAACTTACTGATTCCATGGAACACAATGGCAAATAAAGCTATGATCACCAGAGACATTCCGATCCACTCCTTGAATTCACTTCTTGAAACCTGGTTAGCATTGGTGGCATATATACGCGTGAGCTAAAGGAATGCATGTCTAAAAATGATTGCATAATGCAGATGCCATCAAGCTAATTGAAACTTGAATTATTCTATTATATTGAAATGGAAGATTGCGTTTTTAGAGCAAATGCGTTTTGTTATCCGCAACATGCTTATTAAATGTGTTTTACAACAATGCTGGAATATCAACCAGCAGCTCGTGAAACATTAACATTTAAATAAGGTAAATAACTTGAAACAAATTGCACTGATATAGTTAATCACAGATGATTCCCCTCCGTTTACATGAGTCCCTCATATTAATTTCGGCATGAATGTTGGAACTCGTATTGCCTAGCTAATCTATAAATGAAGCAGCTTCTTTCGTTTCCCTTGTATTGCATTTCATTCGTGAAGCTGAATGGAACACATGAATATAAGCAACTGGTTATAATGTAATGCCAACAAACTGCCTGTGAATTCGAATTCACCCTAATGAGGAGAGATCGCACTTCTAGAACGATATCACGGGTCTTCTTGCTTGAAGGAGTTCTCGATGTAGTTTCCGTCCTGCAATGGCCTCAATGATATTAGATGCTCTACGAGTTCCTTCTTCAAGTCGTCGCTCTGACACCATCTGGGGGACATTAATTTGATTGTGATTATAGATTATACTGTCCAATTAGATAGGCCGTGGACAACTGGCTTCGATTTCGTCGTCGAATCGGTCAGTCATTCCAACGGTGGAATGATTGGCACCTACCAAGTACCTATGATTTCATCATTGAGCTCATAAAGAGCCGCTTTTATCTATCACCTTTAATGCAGACAACAAGTCTTAACAGTTTTTTTTCGCTTTCTAAGCAAAATGGTCATGAATGCACATAAATGAATCAATTTCCTCAGGATGTAGTATTTAAATTGAGAAAAATAACGATAATTGGGTGGTTTCAAGAATAGGATTTGTGAGGCTTCTCTATTTGAATTAACATTTTTCCAGCAAAAGATTACAGCACATCTTTTCCAGTTGTATATAAGGAAGTACCATTTGGAATCTTACCTGAAATATCATTTTTGAATCCTATTAAAATGTGCCGTTCGTGCATGTTACTGCTACCTTCATAGCAAATTCAAAAGTTCATGTTTGATTCATTTGTCTTTTTCAAGAAGCTACTATCTCTTCAAGTAGCAAGCCAAGCAACTCCAGCAAATTTAAACTAATACTTCTTGACGAAACTAATAATTTCTACTACTAACCTTGTGATAATTTATTTTCACAGCTCATAATCAAGAGAACCTTTTAACTTTAGAGTGTAGTACACATTTTTCCATGGGTTTCCACTGGGTTTCGGGTCTCTAGTGTTTTCCATGGTCTGATGCGCAACTGACCAGTTGCAAGATTCCAATGAGGAGGTCAAGTTCAACCCCAGAGGTCAGATGAGGAGTGTTGCATGTGTCTAGCATGCATGTCATGGCTAGCACTAATCCATAGAGAAAATTCATTTCCAAATGACAAATTTTTCGCTATATTATTCCACAATATTTAGGCATTAGACATTCACAGCTCCATAGACTCAATAAGGATTACACAGGTTTCGCTTGATCACAGGGAAAGTGCGTTGAATACTGCGTTGAACGCCGGCCTGATTCCTATCTCCATAAAGTCTTGTGCAAATGCTCCTATTCAGAGTTGTTTGCAAACACGCCTGAATCCTCTCACTGTTCATACAATAATGGTTACAGTGCACTTTGCATCGTTTCTTGTAAAACGACCGCCCTACGACGGTTCATCGGAGAAGAGGAAGAGCGTTAAGACTGCCTTATTATCAATGCCAATTTTAAAACATCCGCACACTTTAAGCATGGGAAACTGATGAATATTTGCAGAGGTTAGATAGTACCATTTGATATCGCTAAATCCCCATCTGAAGAAGATATCAGGCATATTCAACGATTCAGCTGTATTTAGGTTTTATTCTCATTTACCTAAAATAATTCATCTTATAGGTGATTCGAAAAGAATCATAGGATAACTTCCAATACATCCACACCTTGGTTGACAAACATGCCTTGTTCTCGAAACGCAGACCCCTAAATATTGTTGCAGGAGTGAATACCCACTTGACTGAAGGTGTTGCTTTCATGAGAACTGCAATCAAATACCAAAATAAGTGATAGATTGGATAAATTGCCTGAAATTTCTACTAAACACTACTTAATAAGTCAAGTAGCAAACGAGTTAACACAGTTTGATTTAACATTTTTTGTGCACATTTGCAATTCCTTCACATTGATCTGTGTCGAGCTGAGAAATGTGTTGTAATATGGCAAATGCGATGATGTGAATTCGTTTCTAGATGTCTCAAACCCTACCACTACGTTGAATTTGATTGGACTGTGTTCCGGCCGGGCAGGCACTCTCGTGGTGCGCAGATGAAAATTACGTTGCCAGCGTGAAGAATAGGGTATTTGGAATCGTAGTTTGTTGGAGCCTTTCACCCATCGCGATACTACGGATCCTTGATTCGTCGGCTCAAGACAAAGAAGCTCTTGCTTTCAACTTCTAATGAGATTGTCCACTGAATCAGTAAGTTCCAATTAACCAACAGCGGTTTGTAATAAACTCGGTAGCTACGAAATTGCAGCTGCGTAATGAATCATCGAATTTATTAACAAAGTCGAAATATTCATCCACACCTGCCATGTCATGCATAACTGCAAAGAGCAAATACGCAAATAGAGCGTTTCTTATTCTACAGATCACTTCCATTCTTCCACGGTGGAGCTCTGATTTATTATATGAACTAGATAGGTCCAAGCCTTGTAACACTTTAACAAAGGAGAAAAGAGCTATATAAAATGTCCTACTTGAATCTGAGATCAAACCTACTCAAATGCAGGTAAAACTACACCGGCCACCTAAAGAAGCATTCACAACATTCTCCAGCCTTCAGGAAAGGAGTGTCATATCAGTTTCGCATTTCCTGTGTTGAAGCTACTCAAGGTGCTAGCAAATTTAGAGAAAAATGACACCCCTGAAAGTTTCCCAGAAATTAGGTTTTCATTTGATTTTGATAAATACCATTTTGAGGAACAAAAATAAGGCTATGGCGGAGTTGTTTTGCTGCTCTCAAACGTCCTCCTTAGTTTGCTGGCCCAATCGTTTGCGTCCTAATGACTCGGCAGATGGCTCACTTGGGGCAGCCACTTTAAAGGAATCCTGATGAATGGAGTCCTAGTAATGACGTGACAACCCTCGGTTGTTACCGGGATCTTCATATCTCAGTTTTCACTTCATTACTTACAATGAAGCCCTTTTCCAAGTCTGACCTCATCCAAACAATCCACCGAATCACGAAAGTAACAGGTGATGTACCAAAGTGCTGAAGCCCATAATCATTTTAAAATAAGAGTTTTTAAGAATGCAGCACAAAATATACCAGGTGTTCAGAAACCAGTCTTCATTTACCGAATCTCGGTCGCAAACTTTAGCGGCGCAGCTGGAAAGACTGATGAGACTCCTGTAAGCTGCTCAGCCGACATTTAACCACTACAGGTCCTTCTTCAGTGTTAAATTGCTGACGAGCGGATGTGAACAAAATCTGCCAATTGGGAAAAAAGTAGCTGCAAATCGCGTGCAGGATTTCTGAATGTTATGAACACACATTCGTTTTTCATTACAATATGCAGAGAGAGAGAGCTTACCCGCCTATTCAATTTCTTCAGAGGGCAAATTGCCGTTTAGCATTCACAAAGAAGCCTCTGTCGTGTTTTGAAAGTCAAAGATGCCTCCAGTTCGCCAACGTCATCACCAACTCTGGATTCCATCAATTCATGAGTCTGCAGTGAGACTTCAGTGACCTTACGGAAATCTGAGTGTAGTATTTGCTACACTAAACAGGATGATCAGAGCCACCTGTAATTCGACAACTTCGTTTACCATCAAATCAGGTCAACCATCGTTAGCACCTCCGCTGGCTTGAGTACCTCACACTCGCTGATTCACAAGCACAGCTCTCTAATAAACACTGTGGGATGCACGTCTCCTCTGTACACTCTCGTTTTGAGAACTCATCATATCATCCTTCGTAAATGATCCATCCAGGAAGAGAATTTACGAGTGGCTTCAGCTACTTTCATAGCCTTTTAGAATGTGAATCCCAGTGAGATCTACTACAGCTCCTTGATTGAAATTTACGCTAATTGTCCGAGAAACATGTACGAATCGAAGGATTCTGTCTGCCGTATCGACAAAACGCAAACCTTTCACGCTTGGCCTTAAGTGGCAAACTGACAAGTAAAACCTCAGAGAAATATCCCAACTGGACTCCACCTCACAGTCCCCTTCTAATATTCCATTTGTGAAAGGGAGTGGAATTCCCGTAACCAGTGACAGTTCGTTTGTTTGACTTGGTCCGAAAGCCCTAGAATTGATAGTTTGTAGTTACCAAATACCGTGAAGATTAACGCCTCAACTGAGAAACTAAAACCCAAAGTTCGATGTTTTTGATACCACCAAGCTGACAAACCCCCATTTCGTGGAGTTTAAAGTGAACACACGTGTCGCCAACTTGCGGAATACCTGTTTCAAAAACAGCAAAACAGACGAAGGCTTCAATAGAAGGATTCCAACTACATCTTTTCATACGTCGACTAACGACATGACAGATTTACAACCCTCCGTAGGTCGTTCTGCTGCGATCACCAAATCCACGGGATTTGTGTGACAATTCTCAAATGGTTCCTTTTGCGAGTCGTGCACACACTTAAAGGAAGGGCTCAGTATATTTGCGATATAACCAGATTAAGCCTGTTCACGGATGATCCCTGGACAAATGATCACACTCGTGGATAAATTTGTTTTCTTTACTAATTCTAATAACACAACTGATATATATATATATATTAGGGGAGATTATTTCGAAATATTTGTAAGTTAAATGTGATTAATCTTGCCCTTAGTTTAAAGTCAACGTGAATATTTCTAAGATCGATAAATTTCAATATGCAGTATTGCATGTGATATGCACGAAAGATCATATCTACCAATGCAAAATTGCAAATCTATAAGATTAATGTAGCATACTAACCCATATCAGATATTATATCTTATGGGAGCAAAATAACTACTAAGGAATAAATAATTCCCCTAGTAAATGTGTAATTTGTTGCCACTAATACTGGTGACAACATTAATCAGAACTGACTAATTATTAATGCAATCAAACATTTTGTGAAACCAGATTCCAATAGGATTTATGTTTAAAAACATTATTAAAACTTACATTACATATTGATATAAGCCTAATTAAGGATAACATTTATTAAAGAAAGCAGTAGAAAGAATAACTAGAAGGAAGGAAGGAGGAAGGAGGGGAAGTGATGGTTAGTGGAGGGCAGAGGATGAACATTCACAGGCGTCATAAGTAGTTCAGTCTGGTGAGACTGCCTTTGGCGTTTAGCATCTGCTTTTCTAAGAGGCCAATCGGCTGGCAATTTTGTTTCACTGCTTGCTGCAAAGAACGTGATTTGGGGCATGGAAATGTCGCAAGTGAAATTGGCATTTTATAAATTCAAGGGCATCAGACCGTAATCCAGGACCCTTAAATAAGTTGAAGGGCTGTAAATATGTCACTCCACTTCCTATTTCCATGGGTGCATTGTACATAGCATTACTTGCACCAGTTCCATATTTTAAAATAATTTTTCTCTTACTCTAAATTGATAGGTAGTGATTTTAGTCAAAGTAAGGCCCTTACCAGTCTGAGAAAAAGCTAGACGGAATTGAAGTCAAACACAAAGTATTGATTTCATCATGAGGGAACTTCTTAATTTTGAGGTAGTGAAATTAGTGTGCAACATTCCACTGGCAGAGTAGCCTGGCAAGAAAGCAGGTTCGCATTGAAGTTCACCTCTCGTTTGGGAAAACGGCATTCCTCAAATGCTTTGGATAGTTGTATTGAGGTGAAGTAGAAGAGAAAATGAATGAATGTTAATAGGCCTTTTCTATGAAGGATACATTTTTCGATGATGGTGACTGTTAGAATTTCAGATGCAGTTAACGTTCTCGACAGCGTGGTGTTGGTGGCCCATGAACTAACGACATTGTGACGCATAACACATTCTCGTGCGTACCCTGAAGGCAATTCAAGACACTAGAAATGCACACGGGCTTGAGCAATCCCTTCTTCTCTTCCTTGGCCAGGACCTGGTCAAAATTCTGTTTAGTGATCCAGACGTCTTGTAGCCTCTCCTACAGAGACAAAAAATAGCCCTCTGAAAAGCGCATGCGACGTCGTTGATGGTAAACGTACGATTTTGATGCCGAGGTGATTACTGAAAGACGTCAGTTATCTAATCACACACACATATATATATATATATGTCGGCGCAAGACAAAGAAGTTCTTGGTTTCAACTTCTAATAAGATTGTCCACTGAATCTGTAATTTCCAATTAACCAACAGTAGTTTGTAATAAACCCGGAAGCTACGAAATTGCAGCTTCTACCTGTCACGTCATGCTTAACTGCAAAGCAAATACGCAAATAGAGCGTTTCTTTTTCTACAGATTACTTCTGCAAAATAACAAATCTACAAAAATTAACTTAGCCCACTAACTCAAATCAGATATTATATCTTAAGACTACTGAGAAATAAATCAATCTCCTAGCCAATTTATAAATTGTTGCCAGTAATACGATGTGCAACATTTACCATGACTGACTATTTATTAATTTAATCTCACATTTTATCAAACCGTTTATTGGCATTTCTAAACCACACAGCATATTTGTCGCCTTTAAATAATAAATTTTTGCGCGAGATCAAGGGAAGAGAGGTTAAACATGACTGATAAAGGTACTCGGTAAGGGGCGCATTTGGAGTGCTTTTTATTCACTTAAATACTTTGATGTGTTCCACACTTACACCTCAAGTTTCAATCATTTTTCATATGAATTCACCGTTTATTGGCACTTCTAAACCACTCAGCATATTTGACGCGGGACCTATGAAAGAGAAGTTAACAAAAGCAATGACAAAAAGCGTACTTAGGTACTCGGTGAGGGAAGCCTTCGGATTCGGATGCTATCTTACGGACTGAATAAGACATTTCAAGTAAAAATTGATAGACGTAGCTACGGAGCCGGCTCTGGCATCAAGATCTCATCAGTCTTTCCACAGAAAAGCTCTGGAGTGCAAAGCCTGATGATATAAACACCAGTGTTTTCAATGCCTCTGACAGTCAATATACACCTTGACAGATTTTTACTGAAAAGTCCTACTCTATCCTGCGAATTCTTAACATGCAGAGACAGATCCCACTCGGTGTGCACCGGACCGAAGAATGTCACAGTTTTGAGCTAGGAAATCCTCATCGTTTTTCAAAACCACACTCTGGAACAGCATCAACGCTGCCCAGGCGTATCCGTTAGCGTCCTTAAAAAAGCTGTTAAGTGCAGTTAAGATGACACTTCTCTTCAGTCAAACCTTGATGGTCAGCTAATGTCAAACATCAAACAAACCATCCACCTTGCAGCCAGCCTGTCATGCTGTCGAGGATTGCTGAATCCTACATCGTACTCGGTTTGGTCGGCTCCAAGTGTGGAATTGAAAATCCTATTTGTGTGATACGACTGTGTGTGCATCTCTCGAAAGGACTCTTCGAGACACTGGAATACGACCACCGCAAACTGTTACATAGCGATCCTTAATGGTGGTTGTCTATTTCACTTTGCTAGACCTGTTCGATGCCTTTCTATGAAATCAAGTGTGAGAAAATCCCTGCCAGATATTTAAAAATAGTTCTTATAATAAGCTATTTTTCGATTCTCAAAACCGCTCTCTCATGTCGAAATAGCCCCATAGGGTTTTCGACATATTATAGACACCAAGGGAGCAAAGTTTGCCAGCAAATCAGCGTCGTTGAGGATGTGATTATAGTTAGGCGAATCAGAAAAGCCTCTAGAGCTCACTAACAGCTCAGAACTGATACATATCGTTTATTCTTGATTTAATGGAAACAATTTACCTGCAAATTTACTGCTAATACCAGTGCTAATTGAGATCTACAAGAAGAAAAGGCGATTCAAAGAAATTCCAGCCTAATCAGGAATGTCTAAGCTTCGATTTTGAGGTTTCTAGGAAAACAGTCACATTGATGGGGTTAAATATTTAATAGATGATAGAACCTCGTAGGAAAAAAGTTACTTTCAATTTCATGAATTATTATCACATTATTTATTGAATTTATCCTTGCATATCAGACATTGCGTGATAAACAAGTTTAACATTTTGAGCATATTCTAAATTGCCTGCCTTGCAAAGGTAGTAGAACAGTCTCCATTTATTATAAAGAAAGCCTTTTTGCAGATTATATCATTCGCAGTGAAGAGCCTGAGGATTTTCGCAGATCTAAACTGCAATTGGATTTCATCACGATCAGATGTTAATTCACCTCATAGTTCCATTTGCATTATCACTAGTCAGACCTGACTAGCCTGACCATTTAAAGCATCATTGGTACTTCACCTATTTCGCGGTTGCTGATTCTTAAAATCAAATAATACTGCTTATCTAGCCAGGGACAAGTTGTTGCGCCAAGTATAACCATGCTTACTGAGATATTCACGCACATCCCAAGTATCATTTATTGTAGCAAAGGTGGTCAGTGCAGCCAACGATTTATTACTCAAATTTCGTCTATGAAATCCCTTCTAACTGAAATCGTTCACACACCTTGTCCGACTGTGCAAACTCAAATGAAGCAATCAAGCTGTTCTTAGAATTGCATCAATAGCAATATCTGTTAAACGAACAATCTACTTTATTTCTTTAAAACAATCACCATAAACATGGGAAAAATTTGCGCAGACAGCTTTAACGATGTTCAGTCGGAAGCTACGAAGCATGTAATGGAGTCAAGTAACTGACATTTCGATCGTTGGCTCCCATGAATATTACCTTTTGCATATCCGTCCAACCAAACCAGGCTCTCATGGAAAAACTTCCAGCATGCGCAGTCTCCTTAAGATTTTTCTAACAAAAATTAATGGATAAAAACTGTTTGAGAATTGTTTACCGTTGCATTAACAAAATCGACAAGAATATCATGCATGGTGATGTTGCAAGTGTAGACCGCATCTCTATCAGTAGCCTCACATGACGAGGAAATAGTTGTTTTCGGTGTTGGATGAGTCCAAACTTCGACGGAACCAATATCAACCTTCGTCCTTTGGGTGAAAGTGTTAACTGCACCTTCTTCTACTAGT
Source organism: Anomotaenia brevis (assembly GCA_030710315.1). NCBI lineage: Eukaryota > Metazoa > Platyhelminthes > Cestoda > Cyclophyllidea > Dilepididae > Anomotaenia > Anomotaenia brevis. The sequence continues at coordinate 30,821 of JAUOZQ010000191.1, forward strand.
TTTATGCGACTAGCTTCTCCATCTTCTGCCCCTTGAAAGGAGTTTATCAAATTTAGTCATTTTAGAGCAATAATCAGGTGGATATTATTAACCTACTGATTCCATGGAACACGATGGCAAATAAAACTACAATCAGCAGAGACATTCCAATTCACTCCTTGAATTCACTTCTTGAAACCTGGTAAGCATTAGGGGTATATATACGCTTGAGCTAAAGTAATGCATGTCTAGAATTTACTGCCTAATGCAGATGCAAACTAGCTAATGGAAACTTGAAGTATTGAATGAAACCGGCGGAGTAACCTAAAGACATGAGGGGTTGCCTTCGTATCTTTTCTTGAATCACTTGTTTGCCTCTGCTGATTAAACGTATTTAAGTCACTAAATATGTTTTCATCTTTAGCAGGCTTAAATGTGCATAAATGCGGATGTGATGGGATGGTGTTGGAAACAAATCCTTGATGTCTTGTAGACCACTGTTAAAATCTTTTGAAATGAAATTTGCGCAGTTGTTTATTACTCATATGAAGATTTCCTGAAATGAGATAAATGAAATATTATGTTTATAGAGAAAATGCGTTTTGTTATCCACTACGCGAATATTAAATGCGCCTTCCAACAATGCTGGAATATTAACCAGCAGCTCGTCAAACATAAGCATTAAAATTAGTAGAATAGGTTGAAACACCTTTCGCTGATAAAGTTAATCGCAGATGATTCCCGCCGTTTACATGACTCCTTCATATTAATTTCAGCATGAGTGCTGGAACTCGTATTGCCTAGCTAATCTACAAATGAAGCAGCTTCTTTCGTGTCTATTGTATTGCATTTCATCTGTGAAACTGAATAGAACAGAGGAATATAAGCAACTGGTTATAATGTAATGCCAACAAACTTCAGGTGAATTCGAATTCACCCTTATGAGGAGAGGTCCCACTTCTAGAGGGATATCACGGATCTTCTTGTTTAAATTGAGAAAAATAACGATAATTGGGTGGTTTCAAGAATAGGATTTTTGAGGCTTTTCTATTTGAAATAGAATTTTTGAATCTTATTAAAAGATGCTTTTTACGTATATCACTGCCAACTTCATAGCCAATTCAAAACACTCGTTTGACTTATTTCTCGTTTTCAAGAAGCTACTATATCTTCAAGAAGCAAGCCAAGCAACTCCAGCAAATTAAAACAAACACTATTCGACAAAACAAATAATTTCAACTAGTAACATTGTGACAATTTATTTTCACTGCTCATAATCAGCAGAACTTTCTAGTTTCTTGGAGTGTCGTACACATTTTCCATGGGTTTCCACTGGGTTTTGAGTCTGCAGTGTTTTCCATGGTCTCGTGCTCACCTGGTTAATTGCATGATTCCAATGAGGTCAAGTTCAGCCCCAGAGTTCAGATGAGGAGTTTCGCATGTGCCTGGTACTTCATGGCTAGCAGTAATCCATAGTGAAAATTCCTTTCCTAATGATAAATTTCTCGCTGTATTAATCCACAATAGTTAAGCATAACACATTCACAGCTGCATGAACTCAATAAGGATTACACAGGTTTCATTTGATCACAGGGAATACTCATGAAGCCTAAGTCTACCAGTATGTAAGTCCGGATTATTACGGGAAAATTATTTAAAACTTTGCTTAGCTGTGGAGACAACAAGCGGTGAAATTGTTTGTTCAAGGCTTTTGGATTTTCAATATTGTCTATGCATTTCGAGTAGAATAACTAAGCCTGAATTATGAAAAATGTGTTTCAATCTCATTTAGGCTTACAAAGACTTTTCTGAGCATGGGAAACTCAGATTGTATCAAAAAATTATTTGGGATAAGTCTGCTTTGATGTGTGTGTCAAAGTTGGTTTGTTTCAAAGGGATTTTCAGTACTACTCTAGGATGCAATACACTTCAAATCTTAAATAAGGCCTTGATATTTGAACTGAAGATACACATGTCTAGTTACTCTTATCAACCCCAAATATATTCCATCTCGCCAGATCAGTCGATTCCAATGCCGATTTTCTCCATTTTTCTATTTAGAAATTCAACCTGATTTAGGATACATATATGGATAAATTTTAGGGACGAAATTATGCTACTTTATGTCGGAAAAAGCTTTGTCACACAACAAATATTCAGTAATATTGAAGCTGCCTTACAAATTACTGAAATCAAAGTCAGTAGCACAAATTGATCACTTAATGAAATAGTTAAATAGATTCATTTCCAAAGAATGTTGAATCGGGAAGAGCTGGAGAGAGCAAATAAACACTTTCACAAATGTAAAGGGTATTCGTATTCATATTAATATTTTATCATTGAACAATATTTAGGATGGAATGTTTACCTGAACATTATCATATTCTTGATTTGGCTGCCTGAGAAACTGAAGAAATGATGTTTAGCAACCATATTCTGGAAGTTAAAATCTTGATTTTTAGAACAAAAGTTAAAAGTGCTCTACTATCCTTCTCATAAAAGAGTGATCTCAGTGTATTTTGGCTCTTATTTTGACTAAAATAGGAATATATTTATGATCTTAAAGCAATCCTTATTCACTGCCTCTCAAAATTGGCAGTATTCAATTTTTTGAGGACTTTTTTAAGCTATAGACAGACACCTTTAACGGTCAATCATCTTTAGAAATCAACTAGTTTCACCAAGTTCAGTTGGTCATCCGGAATCCTTTTAGAAATGGTAAGTTCGTATTTTATATCTTCAAGTGCATTGGATGCTTTAACGCTGGACTGATTCCTATCTCCATTGATTGTTCAGACACACTCACTCTGGCAGAGAATTTCCTAGCTGACGGTTGGCAAGTAGGGAATGTCTCATGAAGTCTTTTGCTGCAAATCCTCTTATTCAGAGATGTTGGGAATATTCCTGAATCCTCTCACTTCCTTCATACAATAAAGGAAAATAGACAGAGTTACTGTGGATGTTGTGTCACTTTTTACAAAACGACCCTCCTACGACGGTTGATCGGAGAAGAGGAAGAAAGTACAGACTGCCTTATCATCAATGTCACTTTTAACAAAAATCTGTACGCTTTCAAACGTCCTTCTTAGTTTGCAGGCCCATTCGTTTGTGCTCAAGTTCCTGGTCCCATCGTTGATTCCTCGGATAAATAAACGACTCCCAAATATTAAATTAGGTTCTACCGAAATGGCTGCAAAACGAGCTCCTGATGCTGTGGCGTCAAGTCAGGAAAACATTGTAAATGATGTTAATTTTTGAAGGAGTTGGCGAAATCATAGGTAGTGTTCTGCATTCATTTAGTGCTGCGTTACTGACTTTCGATTCATCAATGGCCACCATAGAACTCTAACCATTATTAGGGGAGTGGATGATTCACTGCTCAATCCACTAACGACATTTTAATGTAAATCGCAAAGGTAAATTATACAGATAATAACGAAAGGTAACTAAATTGTAATTCAAGATAATATCAGAAAAAATATTAATGCAATTTTCTGTGGATCCAAATAGATTGATTGATTCCCAATTTTGAAGTGGTCTAGTTAGTGAACTTTGCGCTAGCAACTTCAAGTTTATTCAAAGAAGTGCCACTCGTGATAGTAATGACTTAAACAACTGTATAAATTATGCATAAATAACAAATGGTAAATAACTTATAATTCAAGATACTATCAGAAAAATATTAATGCAATTTTCTGGAGACATAAATTGATTGATTCCCAATTTCGAAGCCATAGCGAGTTGTAAGTGGCCCCACAGGTATTCAGTAAGTGATCTACTGATAAGTGGTTTAGTAAGTAATGCAACAGGGAACAGTAAGGGATCGCCAGTGCCACCGCAAGGAAAGGCCAGGGGAACGCAAAACAAACAAACAAGTCAAATAATTCCCTCCATTGTTTTTAAACATTCAAATATAGGAAAATTAACTTAGGTGCCCATTTGCTGAATAAAATTCTAGGAAGTTAGTGTGACGATTTCAGCACGTCTAATTAGCCTTTACATGTTAATTCTAGGTTATTTATTTAAACAGGTAGACATTGTGATTATTGTTTAATTGGCACTTAAGTGGAACATCGCCTATTTTTAAATGGGTTTTTCGACTTTTCACGCTACGATTAGAGCCCCTTCATGTCGAGCATCTTGTAGAGTTCCAAGATTTATTACCCTGCCAAATAAGCAGATGACATTAAAACAGGAAGAATAGAATATATTTCCATGATTGTGCATTGCAAAACTCAAAACGCATTTTTCACCATCGCATTGATGACCACCAAAACGAAGATGACCAACGCACAGAGACACGTGCAAATACCGTAAAGGTAAAATACTACTTTTTGCCAAATGAGTAACGTTAGAATTTTAGATATCTGTTTCCGATAGTGTTTTCCGCCACCAAAAGACTACTCTCTATCTCCGAAATGTGTCCTTTAGGCCACCTTTAATGAGACAGCAATTTGTTTGAAATGAACCGGTTTTTAAATAACGAAAAGTTGAATTCCATTTCAATAATTTATGAGGCGGCGTGAGAATCATAATTAGTATTGGATTTGACTACTTAAGGGTTTCTTTAAAAATACGGAACCAAAATCATGACCTAGCATCACTTGATACCGTCATGTAATACACTCCCATGATGCACTGGTTTATTATTCATTCTCCTTAGTAAAAAGTGTTTAAACGACATTTTATATTTTAAAATTCCCACCAACATGCTTTGTTTACGAAGGAAGTGAATGCGACTAAATAACAAGCGGATTTGAGTTAGTAACTTTTCTGTCGATCTTTCACCTAAAGGCACCTATACTAATAATAATCATCATCACCATATTCTTCTTCTTCATAAAGCTGGACACTTTAAAAAACCCAGAGTTCTAAGACTGATGTTATTTATATGTTCACTAAGGGATTTAGATGAAATGTTGATTTAATTTCAAAAATGTGTTTCTAAGTCACTTTTGTGTATACGCAGATGCATTGCGTGGCTAAAATTAGGACTACATTATTAAGATACACTTTAATACATAATGTCTCGATTCCAAACTGCGAATTTTCTTGCCTAAATATGTGAACACTGACAGAGTTTGCATATTAAGCAATCTAACAATTAATTAATTAATAATTAAATGAGATGGTAATTTCATATTGAGAGTGATTGTGTATTGTTCAATTTCCAATACGGTCTTAGTTTTGACTAAATTCCATTAATTATACTTTGAATTCAAACAAAACCAGTTCAGTTCAAAATTAAAAGAGACATTATCTCTACGAATCATGGACCATAGATCGGTTATTTAATGAAGTCAGCCTAATAGTGCCTTGGCACTATCTTCATCAATTGAATGTACGTTGATATAAAAGCTGAAATCGATTACACTTTAACTGTGATTTAAATTTGATTCATCAAAGTATGTTAGTGTGTTCGGCTATGAGAAAATTGAGGACAAAACCAATAATATATATATATATATTTTTATTAATATTAATATTTGTATTAAGATTAACTAAGATGAACCTAGTCTGCCAAAATTCCCCAATCTTCTTCCACGAAAGAGGAATCTTTGGCCTGAAGGCGGATTTCCATGAAATAGAACTCCAGATCATAACGTGTTTTAAGGCTCTCTCCAAACGTCGTGCACTCGGCCGACGGTCATGAATAGGGTAGAATTTATCTATCATAGAAAATCGCATTATTCCATTGATACATTTGTCATCTTTGAGAACAGAGGTTTTCTCATTGCAACTCTTTCATAAAAATTCACATTTGCTCAGCTCCTAGTTAGCAGTTTCTGTGGAAACTGGGTTAGATGGGTGCACATTGAGATCTCCTGTGATTGCGATCCTCTCCAACAATTCGCAAATTTATAGTCTTGCGGAATCTCTCAGAAAAAACACCTTCAACGTTCGTAGCGCCCACCATACGAGCACCAACAGTGTGGCCTTATTGAAGGTCTGCCACTTTTAAGTGGCTGTAACCAATTACCAAAATATCTGAAGAAAGTTATCTTAAATGAGCACATCAAATTAAAAAGATATTAAACAAAAAACATCAAAATGAGTCAAATTTCGCATTTTAATATCACTTTCAAAGACCGAGATGCCAGCATTTCAAACCCTGTGTGTCGAAAAAATGCATAGCTAATTGTGAGTATATATAAATATCTTGAAAAAAAACTGTAGTTTTATTAGGCATCAACTTTTTGATCGAAAATTCCGTGATATTTAAATAAGAATACAGATAGAATTTATATCTCTTGACCGTTTTATATCTTCTCATTGCTTCAGATTATCTTACTTGTTTCAAATGAGGCTTTAAAATATTGTCAACATTGATATTTTTCTTTAAAACCAACGCCGTTGCAAAAGAAGTGACTTTCTTAATTATTCAAAAGATTCGCTTCGTTAGCAAACTCATACCAGATGGATTGGTAATTTTACTACTAGAATGATACGACTACCATGGGTATTTGGCATTAAAAATTGCACTGATATTTAACAAGTAAATCCAGCGCAGAGGTTTAAGAGAAGTCTAATCACAAGTATATGCGAGAAAGCAGTCAGTAGTTGAGCGAAAGACCAATGAATCATTCGTATTTTTCTTCACAATAATCATTTATTCATCATACCCTCCATTTTACTCTCTAATACATTTGCGTTATCGATTTGGCTGAGCCCACTTCTCATAATCTCAGGGCGTCGTTAATATCAGTGTGTTTGATCGAAAGGCTGAATGAGGTAAAGGAGTTTGTCTTTTCTTTATAATTAACACCGTGCTGCTGATGCGTTAATTAGTGGTTGGGTGGAGCCTTCATGACGAGGCTCCATATACGTTGTCTCTCCATATGACGTCGAAAATAACAGTGTCCGCTCAAGCCACGGCATTTATCGAGAACAAGGTTATGCACACTGTGCTCGTGCTGGCTGGCTCACTGTCTGTGCGAAGACTGAGAGCTGTAAAGCAGTGGCGAAATGAAGACACAACGCGAATTCTCAAGAACAGTTACAGAGAATCTTTGTGATCGTCAGGTCTGTCATTTCCTTATGCAGTGGTAGTTGTTGGAACCCCGATGGGGACTCCGTCACTGATGACTTGCTGGCAAATTCCACAGGTCCAAAACACTCATCGCGAAAGATAAGTGTGTGCTTTAAACTGAAGTCGCAGTGTAGCGCTGAGCACAGCCATTTGTGTGCCTCCTCCCTAATTTAATACTTGTATTCGCAGAGTGAAAGAGAAGCAAAGTACAATTTCATATGTTGTGTGACAGCCTTTCTATTGAAAATAAAATATTATTGCATCATCTACTGCTACTCTTAACAAACGAACAAATGTGACAGACTTTTCAAATTCAATAATTAAGAGTATTCCTATTTTCGGTTTCAAATTTTCGAGAGATCTTCTAATCCACAGTAACAATAGTGAAATAGATAAATTCATTGCTAACGATGGGATTCGATGATATTCCACTTGTTAGACGTTTGCATCTAAACAAATTATTTGGAGTGATGTGGTATTTGGGAGAATTTGCTTGTAGCGTCAGCATTTCGATGAATTTGCAAACTTTGTGTACCAGTTGAAGAATCAAAATATCTACCTCAACAACTATTTTAAATAATTTGAAATACTAACTAATATAATTTCAAAAATGCAATATGTTTCTCTTAACTGCGCCACAATTGCTCTAGCAAGTGACTCATATGACGATGAAACCCTCCAAATACTGAGTCGCTACGCTCCTGGATTTAAGCGAATGCTAAAGGATCTGATGTTTCCTGTTAAAAAGGTAAAAGTTGAATATGTGACTAAGACGTTCGCTGTGGCCATCAACGGATGAGTTTAGGTAAATATCTAAGTCTAAAATATGAGTGTTTCACAATAACGGAATTCCCAATTACCCACCTCCTACACGACCTGTATAGCCCCACTCTTGAGCATTTTTCACTGATAGAATAAAACTAGTCAAAACAAAATTGTTTGCCTACAAATGATGCATCCTGAATTCGGACTAATCCAGACTGCTCGCGGTCTCCCTTCCCGATAATTATTCCCTTTACTTTGTCTTCATCATTACTGACGTTGTAATCGTGGAGAGGTTACAATAGGTTTTCCGCTTGGTTAACGTTCGAGAATGTCCTTCTCACTTACCTTGAACAGCCGTTCCCGTTTCCTATTTATCCTTTAAATATTCATTTAGGCTTGAGGATTTCCTCAAAGACTTTTCGATATTCGGATTTTAATCACAATGATGTCTCATAAGCAGGGTTGGCCGATCTTCTTCTTAAAACGACAATGATCTCAGTCTACTCTGCCTCAATAACATAGGCGAGGTACATTCCCCCAAAGAAGAAGCCTTGCGTTTTATGAAATAACAGCTGTTTTTACCTGACCGTTTTAACTTAATGAACATCTCTATTCTATTCCCTTTCAGTGTCTACAACCCACTGCTGAGTTTTACTTAACTGCTTGCTACAAAGAACGTGATTTGGGGCATGGAAATGTTGGAGGTTAAATTGGTAAGCAGACCGTAATCCAGGATCCTTAAGTAATTTGAAGGGCTTTAACTATGTCACTCCACTTCCTATTTCCATAGGTGCATTGTACACAGCATTACTTGCACCAGTTCCATATTTCAAAAAATTTTTTCTTTCGCTATAGGTAGTGATTTTACATAAAGTAAGGACGTTACCAGGCTGAGAAAAAGCTAGACGGAATTGAAGTCAAACACGAAATATTGATTTCATCATGAGGAAACTTTTCAATTCTGAGGTATGGAGAATTAGTGCGTGTGCAACATTCCACTGAGCAGAGTGGCCTGGCAAGAAAGCAGGTTCACATTGAAGTTCACCTCTCGTTTGGGAAACCGGCATTCCTCAAATGCTTTGGATAGTTGTAGTGAGGTGAAGTAGAAAAGAAAATGAATGAATGCTAATAGACTTCTTCTATGAAAGATACATTTCTCGATGATGGTGACTGTTAGAATTTCAGAAGCAGTTAACGTTCTCGACTGCACATTCATTTGAACTGAAGTGAGCCAGAAAAATAGCGTGGTGTTGGTGGACGAACGCTAAGGACTCTCAGCCCATGAACTTACGACTTTGTGACGCAAAACACATTCTTGTGCGTGCCCTGAAGGCAAGTCAACACACTAGAAATGCACTCCTGGCTCAAATTCTGTTTATTGATCCAGACGTCTTGCGACCTCCTCTACGAGACAATAAATGGCCCTCTAGAAAAGTGCATGCGACATCGTTGATGGTAAACGTTCGATTTTGATGCCGTGGGGCTAACTGAAAGACGTCAGTTATCTTAATGCACACACACACACACACATATATATATATATTTGTGTGTACATGCTCAAACGACTTAGAGAAACACCACTGAAAGTAAATGAAATTCAATTTCATAAGTTAATGAAAACTGACTTTGACAATGCTTAACAAGTTTTTATCAAACCAAGGAGTGTTTTTTATCCATTTAAAAACTTTGATGTGTTCCACACTTACTCCTCAAGTTTCGATCACATTTTTCAAACGAATTCGCCGTTTATTGGCACTTCTAAGCCACACGGCATATTTGACGCGAGACATATGGAAGAGAAGTTAAACATGGAAGATACTGTCCACACGGAGAGCCACTGTAACAAAAGCAATGACAAAAAGCGCAGTTAGGTACTCGGTAAGGGAAGCCTTCGGATTCGGATGCTACCTTACGGACTGAATAAGGCACTTCAGATAAAAGTTGATAGACGTAGCTACGGAGCCGGATCTGATATCAGGATTACATCAGACTTTCCAAAGAAAAACTCCGTATTGCAAAGCCTGGTGCCATAAACACCAGTGTTTTCAGTGCCTCTGACAAGCATTATACACTTTGACAGATTTTTACTGATAAGTCCTACTCTATCCTGCGAATTCTTGACTTGCAGAGACAGATCCCACTCCGTATGCCATGGACCGAATAATATCACAGTTTTGAGCTAGAAAATCCTCGTCCGTTTGCCAAAATCACTCTCTGGAACAGCATCCAACACCGCCCAGGCGTATCTGTTAGTCGTTCTTAAGAAGGCACTGTTCAAGTGCAGTTAAGCTGACACTTCTCTTCAGTCAAAGCTTGATGGTCAGCTAATGTCAAACATCAAACAAACCATCCACATTGCAGCCAGCCTGTCATGCTGTAGAGGACTGCTGTATCCTGAGTCGTATTCACTTTGGTCAACTCCAAGTGTGGAATTTACAATCCTATTTGTATGATACGACTGTGTGTGAATCTCTCGAAAGGACTCTTCGAGACACTGGAATACGACCACCGCAAACCGTTACTAGCGATCCATAATGGTGGTTGTCTATTTCACTTAGCTAGACCTCTTCGATGCCTTTCTATGAATTCAAGTGCAAGAGGATCTCTGTTAGTTATCAAAAATTATGTCCTATAACAGACCATTTTTCTATTCTCCAAACCGCTCTCTGATGTCGAAATAGCCCCATAGGGTTTTCGACATATTATAGGCACCAAGGGAGCAAGGTTTGCCACCATTGCAGCGTCGTTGAGGATGTGATTATCGTTATGCAAATCAGACAAAACTCTAGAGCTCACTGACAGCTCACAACTGATACATATCGTTTATTCTTGATTTAATGGAAACAATTTAACCTCAGATTTACTGCTAATACCAGTGCCAATCCAGATCTACAAGAAGAAAAGGCGATTTAAAGAAATCCTAGCTTAGTCAGGAATGTCTGAGCTTCGATTTCAAGGTTTCTTGGAAAATAGTCACATTTATCGTGTAAGATGGGGTCAAATATTTTACAGAAAATGGAACATCGAAGGAAAAAGGCTCTGCCACTGAAATTTAAGAGTTATTTTCAATTTCATGAGTTATTATCATATAATTCTTTGTTTGTATCTATCATTCGAAGTAAAGAGCCTGAGGATTTTCGCACATCTAAACTGCAAGTGGATTTCATCATGATCAGATGTTGATTCACCTCCTAGTTCCACTTGCATTATCACTAGTAAGACCTGACTAGCCTGACCATTTAAAGCATCATTGGTACTTATCCTATTTCGCGGTTGCTGAATCTTAAAACCATATAATACTGCTTATCTTGCAGAGTCAATTTGTTGCGCCAAGTAAAATAATGCTTACTGAGATATTCACGCTTATTTCTCACGACAACTTTAAGCAAAACAAGGTCGTCAGTCCAGCCAACGATTTATTGCTCAAATTTTGCCCATAAAATCCGTTCTAACTGAAATTGTTTACACACCTGGTCCGGCTGTGTAAACTCAAATGAAGCAATCAAGCTCTTCTTAGAATTGCATCAATAACAATGTTTGTTAAACGAACAATCTACTTTATTTCTTTAAAACAATCACCATAAACATGGGAAAATTTGCGCAGACAGCTTTAACGATGTTCAGTCGGAAGCTCCTAAGCATCATATGGAGTCACGTCACTGCCTTTTAGAGCGTCGTCTCCATTGACTGGTTCCTCTTCCATATCCGCCCTAAAAAACCAGGCTCTCGTGGAATAATTTTCAGCACGCGTAGACTCGTTGAGATTTTTCTAAAAGAAGTTAGTGAATAAAAATGGCTTAAGAGTATTTTACCTCTACATTAACAAAATCGACAAGCAGATCGTGCATGGTGATGTCGCAAACGTAGACTGCATTTAGATCAGTAGCCTCACATGACGAGGAAATAGTTGTTTCCGGTGTTGGATGAGTCCAGACTTCGACGAAACCATTCTCATCAACCTTCTTCATTTTGCTGAAAGTGTTAACTGCAACTTCTTCAACTCGTTTTATGACACTGGCTTCTCCATCTTCTGCCCCTTGAAAGGAGTTTATCAAATTTAGTCATTTTAAGAGCAATAATTGGGTGGATATAATTAACTTACTGATTCCATGGAACACGATGGCGAATAAAACTATGATCACCAGAGACATTCCAATTCACTCCTTGAATTCACTTCTTGAAACCTGGTAAGCATTAGGGGTATATATAGGCTTGAGCTAAAGGAATGCATGTCTAGAATTTACAGCCTAATGCAGATGCCAACTAGCTAATGGAAACTTGAAGTAATCAATGAAACAAGCGGAGTAACATAAAGACACGTGGGGTTGTCTTGGTATCTTTTCTCGAATCACTTGTTTGCCTCTGCTGATAAAAACGTATTTAAATTGACAAATATATTTTCATCTTTTGCAGGCTTAAATGTGCATACTCCCGACATCTTTGGTTTCGGAAACCGATCCTTGATGTCTTGCAGACCATTGTTGAAATCGCTTAAAATGAAATTTCCAGAGTTATTTATTACTCACATGAAGATTTCTTGAAACGAGATAAATGGAAGAAAATGTTTATAGAGCAAGTGCGTTTTTTTATCCACTACACCGCATATTAGATTCGTTTTACAGCAATGCTGGAATACCAACCAGCAGCTCGTCAAACATAAACATTTAATTAAGTTAAATAAGTTGAAACACCGTTCACTGATAAAGTTAATCACAGATGATTCCCGCCGTTTACACGACTCCTTCATATTAATTTCAGCATGAGTGCTGGAATTCTTTTTGCCCAGCTGATCTACAAATGAAGCAGCTTCTTTCGTTTCCCCAGTACTCCATTTCATATGTGAAACCGAATAGAACACATGAATATAAGTAACTGGCTATAATGTAATAATGTCAACAAACTTCAGGTGAATTCGGATTCATCCTTGTAAGGAGATGTCCCACTTCTAGGTGGGTATCAGGGATCTTTTTTTAAAGGAGTTCTCGAAGCATTTTCCGTCTTACAATGGCCTCAATGATATTTGGTGCTATACGAGTTCCTTCTTCAAGTCGTCGCTATTACCCAAGCTGAAGGACTTTAATTTTAGTGTGATTATAGTTTATACTGCCCAACTGGATAGACAGTGGACAACTGGCTTCGATTTCGTCGTCGAATCGGTCAGTCATTCCAACGGTGGAATGATGGACACATACCAAGCACCTATGATTTCATCATTGAGCTGAGAGCTGAGAGCAGCTTTAATGCAGACACGAAGTCTTAACAGTTTATTTCGCTTTTTAAGCCAAAATGGCCTTGAATGCACATAATTGAATCAATTTCCCCAAGATGTAGTGTTTGAATTGAGAAAAATAACGGTAATTGGGTGGTTTCAAGAACAGCATTTGTGAGGATTCTATATTTGAAATTGAAAATATACCAACAAAAAAGATTTTATATTGTGATTCTCTGATCGGTTTATGAAAACGGTACATCGGATTTAGTGACTAGACACCTGCATGTTTTCCACATTCCTTTATCCTTGCAACGTTAGCTCCACAATCCCAATGAAAAGGGCACCTATCGGGCCTGAGCACGAGAGGAGCACTGAATACAGGGAACAGAGGGCATCATACGCGTCAAGTGATTGGAGGATTAGGGATATTTGTGTAGGGCATGCTCTATTCTCCCATCGTGATGTGTATTTTAGGTCTGTCAGAATTTATTTAAGCTTTGATGCTAATATTCCCTTTTTTATAACGCACAAATGATAGTCATACCTTTTTTATTTTACAATTTATTACATTTTATTTTCATTTTGCCAAACAAGTTGAAAACGATAAAACCCTGGACCCAGGTGTTCAATGAATACGTGAGCAGCAAATATTGCAGCACAACCTTTCCAGTTACATCGAAAGAGATATCATATTTAAATTCTACTAAAAGGCGCCTTTCGCGTATGACACTGCCAACTTCATAACACACCCAAAAACGGTTGTTTGACTCATTTGTCTTTTTCAAGAAGCTACTGTATCTTCAAGAAGAAAGCCAAGCAACTCCAGTAAATTAAAACCAATACTTCTCGACAAAACGGATAATTTCAACTAGTAACCTTGTGACAATTTATTTTCACAGCTCATAATCAGCAGAGCTTTCCATTGGTTTCCACTGGGTTTTGAGTGTGCAGTGTATTCCATGGTCTCATGCTCACCTGCTTAATTGCGTGATTCCAATGAGAAGGTCACGTTCAGCCCCAGAGGTCAGATGAGGAATTCTGAATGTGCCTGGTACTTCATGGCTAGCAGTAATCGATAGTGAAAATTCCTTTCCAAATGATACATTTCTCGCTGTATTAATCCACGATATTCAAGCATAACACATTCACAGCTTCATGAACTCAATAGGGATTACACAGGTTTCATTTGATCACAGGGAATATTCATGAAGCTTAGGTCTATCGGTACTGTAAATACTCATTAGGATGGGAAAATTACTTAAAACTTTACTCCTACTGCTCCTTAGCAGTGGAGACAACAAGCGGAAAAGTGGTTTGTTGAAGGCTTTTGGATTTTCAGTATTGACTATGCGTTTCGTGTAGAATAACTAACCTTGAATTATGAAAAATGTGTTTCAATCACATTTAAGATTGCAAAAACTTTGCTGAGCATGGGAAACTCAGTTGCTTTCAACAAGAATTTGGGATAAGTCTGCTTTGATCTGTGTATGGCATAGTGGAGTATTGCCATTTCAATGGTTATATAAAGCCTTAATATTTAAATTTAATTGCATAAGTCAAATAGTGGAAATGAAAACACAAGTGCCTTTTGTTACTGTAATCAATCCCAAATATATTCCATTGCACTAGATTAGTCGATTCCAATGCTGATTTGCATCATCTATATATTGATATGAAAAGCTAGCATTTTAAAAATTGAGAATTTCAACCTGATTTAGGATACATTTATAGATAAATTTAGTCTTGTTAGGAACGAAATTATGCTACTTTAAGTCGAAAAAAGCTTTTCACTCAACAAATATTTAGTGATATTGAAGCTGTTTCAAAGTTTACTGAAATTGCAGTCAGTAGCATAAATTGATCACTCAATGAAATAGCTAAATAGATTCATTTCTAAAGAATGTTGAGTCAGAAAAAGCTGGAGATAGCAAATAAGCATTTTAACAATTGGAAAATGGTATCCATGATCATATTCATATCCATGAACTTTTTTAACTATAATAAAGGTAAAAATGATTGGATAAGTGCTTTGGTGGAGAGCTACACTTGGATTCTCTAGATGACGGATCAACTACCTTAAAGAAGACGAGGAGTTCATATAACGGGTGGAGAGCGTTCATTAGGAACGTGTGTTTGGAAGAACTCACCTAAGAATACGTTCAAGTGTCACGTCGGGAGAGCGGATTAGATTAGACTTGGACTCTGGTTGGCAAGGGGAGGAGTTGGATCACCGGGTTTGACCGTGCTTCCAGTGAGTGTGGACAGCTGTCCAATAAATCGTCTGCCAGTGATGCCAACTGGACCCCTTCTAGACTTATTTCTGCCTTAGAAAATTCAGCAAATCAATGGTGTTTGAAAAGTTGCTCATAAATCTCTATTCAACAAGAGCACGAGAGCACAGATATATAAGAGGTTATTTGACAGGTTATTAAACTGACTAATCAAAATGTATTACAAAATTTATTATAACAGCTTTAATAGCCAGAGTCTTGGTCATCCCAGCGATTACCGTTGTTCCAGATAAAAACTCAAAGCAGAGAATTTGTTTCCAGTGATTTTGATCAGTCTGTCCAGTTAGCCACAAATTTAAATCAAGCACAATTGAGTGTCATTTCGAAGTAGGATAAATGTATCTCTCTTGTAAATACACAATGACAGATAATTTCGTTTCTTGTCCTTCAAATCAGCCAGTCTATATCTCAATGGAAAAGTCTGGATTTTTTAAAGAAAATGAATTTTTTCTGCTGCACAGAGCGTGACATTTTTGCAAGAAAGAAGCAGAAAGGGCATAAACACACTCGAAGTGCTTTGGTGAGCTCTCAAGCCAATCTCCGTTGATTGGTAGACTGGTGCTCGGTGCACTTGGTATTCGCTGTGACAATCGCAAACAGGTGCAGTATTCAAGCAGGGACTGCTCCTTGCTCACTTGCTCTCTTTGAGGGCCATGGATATGAAGATTCGACTGCAGAGGGGTATAGCATTCCATTGCATTCTCTCTCCCACCTTTCAGTGGATGAACTGGAAGGCAGTTACATAGATTCAAACAGGTATACTAACTAATAGGGAATTCACTTGACAGCGTTCCACTTCAACTTAAGCCTCAGTGGCTGCCAATTCTCTGCATTACTGTGTGACCCATCATTGAGCCCTTATTATTTTGCCATCTGCTGCCTGAAGGAAAGGACAGATTGGCTTTCAGAATCAAGAGCTCCCTTCAAGGTACAGATCGAAGTATTTTCCAATGTGTTGCAATTACCCGTGGTGTGGATGAGGAGACACTGGCTGCACGTGAGTTCGTGAAGGCTTCAGAGGCAGATAAGGTGTGACTCATTTCAACAGAGATCATGGAGTGATGCAAATCTGTGATCACGAACCAGGAACGGGCAACAGGAGGCATTTTGCCCAAGCATGACTCATTGCCAAGAAGATGCAGTCAATGCTTGACCAATGCGCGAAACTCTGAGGTGTTTGCGTTGTGAAACGATTTCTCAAGACCATGTTGATGGATATTTGTTATTTTCTGTTACAAGTATCTCATTTGCCAATTTGACTGAAGAAGAATGTAAATGCTGAAAGGGAGGTGTTGACACACAAAATGAGGGCAAAATCCGGTGAGCAGAAGCTTTTCAGATGGCCGCTTCAGAGGGCAAGACCGACCTGATGCGTGGGAATTGGGTTGAGAGAACAAGGCTCATGCTGGCCCATAGTCTGTGCGTAGACTGAGATTAATAACATCTTCTTTGCAATTAATTTATGAAGTTTGTCTTTGTATTTAGGGTGAATGTTACAAATATGTTATAATCCCTTCTCCGTTTAAATGGAAATAAGATAAAATTTGTTGTTATTATAAAAGAAATTAATGAAACTCTGAATATTTTTCTACTAGGCATGGTGGCTCTTTAATGAACTAATTGCGCAAATAACTTATCCATGCTTTAGGAAAACTGGATTTTTCTTTTACTAAATTTTGTTGTTTTACAGTTCATTTAACTATCCCCTAAGAGGTGTTTTGATGAAAATACCTACCGCATTTCAAAACGCTGATCTAATGAGTTTGTGGGAGTTTGTTTTACATATTTCAATCATTTCTCCGTAAATTCATTGCTGACGATAAAAATTTGATGGATGGGACCTTTAATCTTCAATTCAAACTCCGTGGCAGTAGAAGAGATTCTGTGTGATTTCACATTGTCTAGACAAACACTGGATTCGGTAATTTCGAGGATTTTAGTTTAAATCAACTCGTGATACATTAAGGCTTAAATAACGCTTTCTACCTACTCCAAAGGGCGTCTGCAAAAAATATTGCTTTATTTCGGACTCCTCTAGACGGCTGGATGTTTCCCTTCCCGATAATTACTACCATAATTTTATCTGCCTTATTTTTCTTGTTGTGTACATGCATAGGTTGAAAAAAGTCACGCGAAAGTCGTTGTGTGCTAAAAGTCTATCAGTAGCTTAAAAGTGCTCTATTTCGAGTCAAGGCGGAGTCAAATAATTTGCGTCAAAGTGCCGATAAAGCTTTCAAGGGTTTTGCTATAGACTTTACTGTCGACGCCACAGTAATCTTAGAATCCATTTTTGGTATGGTTAACTTACTTCACTCCTGCTCCTTGTTGTTTCCTACATAAACTACTCTCGGATAGGAGCTAGACCGACGTTGAGGGCATCTTCAGACTCGATCGATGCAATACAAATGAAGTTTCCTCGAATTTCAATGATTTCGGCTGAAAGTTATGACTCATCTCCATTAGCTCCTTCCTGGTATTGCCAGTGTTAAGAAAATGCTGGTCTTCTGTCAAACGGAAATGCGTCGGGCTACCTCTAATATGGAGATAAAAGTGGCATTCTTTGTCGTCTTGCCTAACAAATGTGGGAGTTAGCTTGAACTCTAGTGTTTTTGCTAAGAGGTGGGTACACACGGCTACAGTGGATTTCGGGCGCTCGCCGAGATGCAGCAAAATCTAACTATTATCTAGCCTAACCAATAGACCTGTGCTCTCCACAAATGACCTTGCGTTCAATAAATCCCTTTAGGTTGTAGTGGAGGACCTACTGTTATCCCAGAGTATTATCGCATCGCTGACCGGGCACAAACCTAACCGGTCGCAACTAAGTAGTTTCCTCTTCTCCCTGTATTCAAAACTGTCCACCTCCAGTTCTGGGCACCTGGGCCTTCAAATGAACAAATGTCCATAACGTAGAAAATTGGTGAACGGCACAAACAGGCTACGTTTACAGTTCCTTTTGCCAAATAAGCATCTGTTAGTCACAATTCCACAGATTTTTCATCCTGGCATCGAGAGATTTCCCTAGCACAGTCTGCGTAAAATTTCCTACGTTTTATCTTAAGTTAAAGGTATTCGCACTAGTGAATTTGCCAGATCAAACGATATTTTATTGCTGTAACGGAAATCTAAAATACCAGATAAGAAATTCGTAAAATAAGAAATGCATGGGTCTGTTGAAACAATAATAAAGCATTTTACTACTTAATTCAATGAGTGGATTTCTGAGGAAATTTCATTTCAGGCGAAGGTGCGTTCATTTGTTAAAAATTTGCAAGCAGTTTATGGAAGGGGGTGAAGTCGTGGTTCTGGTACAAGGTTATGGTTGGGTACGCTACTGTTTGGTGTGCTTTAGGTTTTGTGAGACCACCGGAGTTCAGTACATTTTTGGTAGGGCCTTCCAGGCCTATAATAACCGAATATATATTGGTAAATTACTGGCACACACCATGTTAACTCGTGCTTTAGGTTGTCTATTGAACTATCAAATCATTATGCATGGGTTTCTTAATGGCTCTACTTAGTTCAACGACGAAACTCGAACAAGGTAACAACTAGCAGATCGATCCTAATAGCTTTCTTGTACTTTCCCCTAAATCGCAAGACTTTCTAACTCATAAGTCCTTGAGTATAGGCACAAATCTCACTAGTCTAGGTAAAGGCACCCCTATTTATGTGAGAGGTAGTTAAGTAAGAGAATCTAAGATACCTGTCCGCTATATTGACACAGAAAAGCACTGTCGTTCGTTATCAAGGGGTAAAGTGAAGGCTAAATCGAAGGTTTTCAAAAAATTCAAAGTGCAATCCAATGAAACATTACTGAGAAGCGTACAGGTAAATGCATGGTGGATTCTAGTGCACGCCAATGGGCGAAATTTCCAACCCCAGACAAACCAGGAAAGAATTTGTTGTAAGAAGCATGACTTGAATATTTTGGCTGTCATTATCACAGTGCTTTTCTGAAAAGGCTTGAATGAGCCTGCAAGCGCACAGGTAAATGCATGCGTCTTTAGCGAATTTCAGTTAATGCGCCTTTCAGACAGGGATGTGGTCTAACGTGCTCATTCTCGAATCACACGTTTCACACCAGACATCTAATTGGTTGCTTGCACGAAAAGCCAAAAGCGCAGATAGGCTAGGCTCTGTCAATGGCACATCAACATCGGCACATGGCGCTTCGGTATACGGAAGTTGCTTCATTGAATGAAATGCGAATTTAACTAAATATTTTTGAGCTCAGCACTGGCAAACACTTTCACAGCAAGGCTACCTCCTGGACACTGCCAGATGCTCTGTTGACATCACAGACCCTTTCCAGTGTTATTCTGCATCGTTGTCGAATTCAGTTGCGAATTCATTTATAACCAGTACAGAAACCACGAATACATTACCTGCAAGACTAGAGGCGAAAAGGTGAGAAGTAAGAGCATTTTTGTATATTGTAATAGAGTTTCGTTATCTATGACCTTAATATCCAGGTCCTATTTTATTTGAGACCACAAATTGTACATGTTAATTAGAAATAGGGCTACTATTTCACTAAAAAGCGAATGAAGTGTTTACTATCTCTTTCGTGCTTGTTCCTGAGTTATTCTGAACCGTTATGCATGTATCCATGCTACGGCATTACCCAACTACCACGAACTCATTGAAATTTTTATTTAAATACAAATTAAAAGCCACTTTTAGATGCTAGCAAGATGTGTTTATGGCATTTAGATTTTGACCTAGAGCTTTATTCAAAATTTTTTACATTAACTCAAAAGATAAGTTCTTTTAAAATTTTAAAGATTCCTCCATAAAAAAGCTTTTTCCGCAAAAACAGATCACAGACAGCCAAAATTTTCCCATTGTGGAAAATTCCATTTAATAAATGCTATTATTTCCATCAGATAATTGGAAAATTTTTAAAGATCGTTTTTTTCTTATTCTACATTTTTATAAGTATCGTGTAGTTAATAATAGTTTAGGGAATGTTAGAGGTATTTTTTAAATATCGCAATACAAATTAAAATGCAAAATATTTTGTAATAAAATTGACCTTTTGCATGCAATTATAAATGGTCAATTTTGAAATATTACATTTTTTCTCTAATTACTTAAGTTTAAACTAAAAAATGATATCAACGATTGATTTGATAAAGTCTTCTCAAACTATGTTTGATTAACAAAAGGAACGGTGAGATCTGCAACAAGGTTTTATTAGCTTTACAATTGACTGTTACGCAACGAATCAATGTTCTTTTCAGCTTTATTTTCTTCTAGAAGTAAAAGTTACAAGTCGGAGACAAGGCACATTAAATTGCTCTGCTCAGCACTACACTGTAAAAATCGGTCAAAGCCCACCTCACTGCTTCTACTCTGAGTGATCCAGTAGGAGTTTCCGACCAAGGCATCAGTGAATTACTATCACGTTGTTTCTTCCCCACGGCATTCCTTCATATTCCTGTGATCTCACAGACAGTGGATGAGCACAAGCGCAGATTGCATCGCCTTGTTTTCACGGCCCAGCTAACCAGATTCTCGCACAAGCAAGCATTCCCATTTGTAAAACGAAAACTCTTTTTAAAGCAGCAGAAGCCCCTACGGCGAATCTACAGACGGACGAAGCTTTACTACCTCACCTACAGTCTTGGCAGTTAACGTCTGCGTGATTTCTGCACCGCAATCAATGAATTGGAGTCTATGAATCTTACTCCTCCGATGTAGATTACCGAGGGAAAAAGGTCCACGATTTGCGAACAGCAGCCGGCAGTGTCCAGGACGAAGCCGTGGTGTGACAAGGATTGCTTGTACTTCAAGATGGGCTATGAAATATTGCTTTGAATTCACGTTTTATTCACCTATTATATGATATCGATTAATAATGATAGTATATATTATTAAAGATACGTTTAATTTCTAAATGGGTCCGGGAGCGGGTCTCATCAGCGCCTTTGTAAATGGATCCGCAATATCTTAATAAACTACCTCAAAGTGCTGGCATGTTAGATCTGGCTTTTGAGCTTAACGATGTGCCCATAGAGTCACTACCTGCTTCATTCTATAAATTAGCCCAAGAAATTTAATGATCACTGTTGTTCAGCAATCTATAAATGTCCACTTTACCCAGATATCATCTAGTTTAATGAAGCAGAGGGCCCATCGAGTCTTCTTTCTTAAAAACCGCATCGAACGAAGAAACACTACGCGGTTCTTTGGAAAATTCTCTCGCGACAATGAACAGATTTAGCTTACTTCGTTTAAGAATTTAAAATTAATAGGCGCTGTAATTTGGTTCTCTCTGTACGAAAAACGCAGTTATTATTATCAGGGAACGGTAATGAGGTTTAGTACGCTGAAATGCGAAAATTAAAACGGGAATTTTCTGTAGGTATTGCCAATAGACATTCATAAAAGACTTCCCTGTGAGCATAGTGCTCGATTCGATTGCCAGATATTTAGAGAAAGTACGTTTTCTGAAGTTTTGGTCAGCAACGAATATTATGCAAAATGTTTTTCTAGAGTAGGATATACATGTTAAATCTAATTTGATAATTGCACATGTACTGGATTAGACTAGAGGATCGGTTGGAGGTTTAAAAGACCTGACCTATGGAGTGCGTAGAAACTTTTACAAATTCTTGCCATCTCCTAAAGGGAAAAAATAGAAATTAATACGAAGAAAGCCATCATCATGGTTCTTTATTAAACAAAGATAATGCAGTTAGGATAATAACCGAAATACTAAAGTTCATATTACCCTACCATTTAAAGTTACTTCAAGACCCTTTCCTTTTGGAATGATGGAATTGGAGTCACGGTGCTTCAAAAATGGGGTGATTCCGATCAGACCATAGACCTGAGGTGTTCCTCCTTGAAGCACCTTGATGCAAACTATGAATCGTCAGTAAGGAGTTGACCGGCCATATTTTAACCTATTTTGTGTGTATATTTCAAACTCCGAGGGCCTTTATATTTTAGATTGTCAGGACGACAATCAGCTTTAGAAAAATAGACAACCCACTTTCTAAGGGCTACTCTCTGGGTACCTTTAGTAATTGAAATTATAAATATAGTAGTGTAGTGAGAGTGTCTTGAAAGAAGAACTGTTTGTATTTAATTGTTTAAAATGTTAACACACCAAGAATACTTTGTACACATGCCAGTAAAAATTAACACTTAAACTCATTGTGTACCTCCAAGGAGCCTGGAAATTAATGGGGACTATATAATATGGTGGATAAACCATACATTAACAAATGTAAATGAAACTTGTCAAATGGAAACTTTAATTTTTCTCATTCCTAGTAGCTTTGGAAGAAAGCGACGCAGTGCGTTCCTATATTTTACGGAATATTCGAGCATTCATGGGAGAAGATGCGAGGTTTGATTTTACATTGCAGTTTTTAGACCCGGGAGCAAGGGAAAAGTCCAAGGCCAAAACCACCTCCCCTATTTCTGTTTGCAACTACAGAGATAGTCCGAAATATGTGGATTTTGTCAACCACAGAATTGGAATAAAGTTATGATATCTTCATACATATTGATAGCATTTTTAAATTTTAAAATAAAATGGGTTTTGTCAAGAATTTACTGGTAATCCTGCTAATGGTAGAAATTGAAGGACTAGGATGCGAAAGTCTTGTTTTTGAGACGCGTTAAAAGACCGAATTTTTGCTGTTATTAAACATTCAAATATAGGAAAATTGACGTAGATGCCCATTTGCCGAATAATGTCCTCGAAAGTTAGTGTGAGGATTTCAGCACGTCTAGGTTAATTGTTTAAACAGGTAGGCATTGTGATTATTGTTTAATTGGCACTTCAAGTGGAACATCGCCTATTTTCAATGTGTTCCTTCTCTTTCCGCGTTACAATTAGAGCCCCTTTATGTCGTGCATCTTGTAGAGTTCCAAGATTTATTACCCTGCCAAACAAGCAGACGACATTAAAACAGGAAGAATGGAATATATTTCCATGATTGTGCATTGCAAAACTCAAAACGCAATTTTTCACCATCGCATTGATGACCACCAAAACGAAGATGACCAACACACAGAGACACGTGCAAATACCGTGGCGGTGAAATATTACTTTTTGCCAAATGAGTAACGCAAGAATTTTAGATATCTGTTTGCGCTAGTGTTTTTCGCCACCAAAAGACTACTCTCTATCTCCGAAATCTGTCTTTTAGGCCACCTTTAATGAAACAGCAATTTGTTTGAAATGAACCGGTTTTTAAATGACGAAAAGTTGAATTCCATTTCAATAATTTATGAGGCGGCATGAGAATCATAATTAGCATTGGGTTTGACTACTTAATGGTTTGTTTAAAAATACGGAACAAAATCATGACCAGGAGGTTTCTAAGCTCTAACATAGCATCACTTGATACGTAATTCACTTCCATGGTGAACTGGTTTATTATTCATTCTGCTTAGTAAAAAGTGTCCAAACGACATATTTTTATATTTTAAAATTAGCACCAAAACGCTTTGTTTACGAAGGAAGTGAATGTGATTAAATAACAAGCGGATTTGAATTAGTAACTTTTCTGTCGATCTCTCACCTAAAGGCACCTATACTAATAATAATCATCATCACCATCATCTTCTTCATAAAGCTGGGCACTGTAAAAAACTCAGAGTTCTAAGACTGATGTTATTTATATGTTCACTAAGGGATTTAGATGAAACATTGATTTAATTTCAAAAATGTGTTTCTTAGTCACTTTTGTGTAAACGCAGATGCATTGCGTGGCTTAAATTAGGGATTACATTATTAAGATACACTTTAATACATTATGTCTCGATTCCAAACTGTGAATTTTCTTGTCCAAATATGTGAACACTGACAGAGTTTACGTATTAAGCAATCTAATAATTAATGAGTTTTTCGTCTCGTGAAAAGAATGCAATTTAATAAATACATGGGCTGGCAATTTCACACTGAGAGTTATTGTGCATTTGTTCAAGTACCAATAAATCTTTCGGGTGAGGAACGGTCTTAGTTCTGACTAAATTCCATTAATTATACTTTGAATTCAAACGAAACCAGCTCAGTTCAAAATTTAAAGAGACATTATCTCTACGAATCATAGACCATGGATCGCTCATTTAATAAAGTCAGCCTAATAGTGCCTTGGCACCATCTTCATCAATTGGATGTATGTTGATATAGAAACTGAAATTGATTACACTTTAACCGTTATTTAAATTAGAGTCATCAAGGTATGTATGTGTGTTCGGCTATGAGAAAAGTGAGAACGAAACAAATAGGTGCAGGAAGGTTGTTGACAGTGTTGTAGAAGAATAGAAACCAGCGCATTCATGTCATTAGGCCAGCTCTTCAACGGATTTCGCTATGCAAGTGTCCATTCAACTGGCGATATAGCCAATAAATAATGCACATAGAGATTGAACCCTGGAGCTTTCTTGATTAGTATTTTGCAGTCAGTTGGCCGGATGAGATGCCCAACTTATTTTCACTGTTCTTCGTGGGGTCCTTTACCAGATCTATTGGTGTGGGTTGGTGCTTCCATTGTTGCATTGCAGAAGATGGTGGCGTTCCCCTCCTAGAAGCAATTCTTGAAAACCCCAAGGTGAACCTGGTCGGTCAAAATTCCCTAATAGTCACGGCTGTTAAATCGTCTTCCACGATTTAACCTTTAAATTTACCCTTTAAAAAATTTAAATGGAATATGTGGCATAGACGTACACTGTGACCATCAACGGATGAGTTTAGATGAGTGTTTCACATTAACGAAATTCCTAATTACCCACCACCTACACGACCTGCATATCCCAAATCTTGAGCACTTTTCACTGATAGAATAAAACTGCCCAAAACAAAAGAGTTTGCCTACAAAGGATGCATCCTGAATTCGGACTAATCCAGTCTGCTCGCGGTCTCTCTTCCGGATAATTATTCCCATTACTTTGTCGTCCTCATTGTTGACGTTGTAATCGTGCAGAAGTTACATGAGGTTTTCTGCTTTGTTAACGTTCGAGAATGTCCTTCTCAATTACGTTTTCGATTCCTATTAATTCATCAAATATTCATTTAGGCTTGAGGATTTCCTCAAAGACATTTTGCTATTCGGATTATCATCAGAGCAACAATATCCAACAATTCCAAAATCACAATGATGTCTCAAGCAGGGTTGGCAGATCTACTAGTTAAAACGACATAGGCGAGGTACATTCCCCATAGGTGCATTTTACACAGCATTACTTGCACCAGTTCCATATTTCAAAATATTTTTCTCTTACTCTAAATTCATAGGTAGTGATTTTAGTTAAAGTAAGGCCCCTACCAGTCTGAGAAAAAGCTAGACGGAATTGAAGTCAAACACAAAGTATTGATTTTATCATGAGGAAACTTCTTAATTTTGAGGTATTGAGAATTAGTGTGCAACATTCCACTGGCAGAGTGGCCTGGCAAGAAAGCACGTTCACATTGAAGTTCACCTCTCGTTTGGGAAACCGGCATTCCTAAAATTCTTTGGATAGTTGTAGTGAGGTGAAGTAGAAGAGAAAATGAATGAATGTTAACAGGCCTTTTCTATGAAGGATACATTTCTCGATGATGGTGAATGTTAGAATTTCAGTTGCAGTCAACTTTCTCGACTGCACATTCCTTTGAACTGAAGTGAGTCAGAAAAATAGTGTGGTGTATGTTGACGTGGTGTTGGTGGAGGAACGCTAAGGTCTCTCAGCCCATGAACTTACACATTCCTGTGAGCGCCCTGAAGGCAATTCAAGACACTAGAAATGCCCACGGGCTACAGGAAAACCTTCTTCTCTCCCCTAGCTAGCTGGGACCTGGCTCAAATTCTGTTTATTGATCCAGACGTCTTGCGACCTCCCCTACAAGACAATAAATGGCCCTCTAGAAAAGTGCATGCGACATCGTTGATGGTAAACGTTCGATTTTGATGCCGAGGGGCTTACTTAAAGACGTCAGTTATCTAAATGCACACACACGCATATGTATATATTTGTGTGTGCATGCTCAAACGTCTTAGAGAAACAGGAAAGAACACTGAAACCACCGAACGGAAATGAATTTCAGTTTCATTGGTTAATGAAAACTGACTTTGACAATGCCCAACAAGTTTTCATCAAGCCACGGATTGTTTTTTGTTCATTTAAAAACTTTGATGTGTTCCACACTTACACCTCAAGTTTCAATCATATTTTGCAAACTAATTCACCGTTTATTGGCACTTGTAAACCACACAGCATATTTGTCGCGAGACATATGGAAGAGAAGTTAAACATGAAAGATAAAGTCCACACGGAGAGCCACTGTAACGAATGCAATGACAAAAAGCGTACTTAGGTACTCGGTAAGGGAAGCCATTGGATTCCCTTGCTATCTTACGGACTGGATAAGACACTTCAGGTAAAGTTGATAGACGTAGCTACGGAGC
Source organism: Anomotaenia brevis (assembly GCA_030710315.1). Classification (NCBI taxonomy): domain Eukaryota; kingdom Metazoa; phylum Platyhelminthes; class Cestoda; order Cyclophyllidea; family Dilepididae; genus Anomotaenia; species Anomotaenia brevis. The sequence continues at coordinate 57,509 of JAUOZQ010000191.1, forward strand.
CGGCTCTGACATCATGATTACATCAGTCTTTCAAGGAAAAGCTCTGAAGTGCAAAGCCTGATGCCCAAAACACCAGTGTTTTCAGTGCCTCTGATAACCATTATACACTTTGACAGATTTTTACTGAAAAGTCCTACTCTATCCTGCGAATTCTTAACATGCCGAGAGAGATCCCACTCGTGTGCTCTGGACCGAAGAAAATCACAATTTTGAGCTAGAAAATCCTCCTCGGTTTGCCAAAATCACACTCTGGAATAGCATCCAACGTTGCCCAAGCGTATCCGTTAGTCGTTCTTAAGAAAGCACTGTTCAAGTGCAGTTAAGTTGACACTTCTCTTCAGTCAAATCTTGATGGTCAGCTAATGTCAAAAATCAAACAACTCATCCACCTTGCAGCCAGCCTGTCATGCTGTAGAGGATTTCTGTATCCTGAGTCGTATTCAATTTGGTCAACTCCAAGTGTGGAAGTTAAAATCATATTTGCGTGATACGACCGTGTGTGCGTCTCTCGAAAAGACTCTTCGTGACACTGAAATACGACCACCGCAAAATCCTTAATGGTGGCTGCTTATTACACTTAGCTAGACCTGTTCGATGCCTTTATATGAATTCAAGTGCAAGATGATCTCTGTTAGTTATCAAAAATTATGTCTTATAACAGACCATTTTTCTATTCTCCAAACCGCTCTCTGATGTCGAAATAGCCCCATAGGGTTTTCGACATATTATAGACACCAAGGGAGCAAGATTTGCACCAAAGCAGCGTCGTTGAGGATGTGATTATCGTTATGCAAATCAGACAAACCTCTAGAGCTCACTGACGGCTCAGAACTGATACGTATCGTTTATTCTTGATTTAATGGAAACAATTTGCCATTAAATTTAACGCTAATACCAGTGCTAATCCAGATCTACAAGAAGAAAAGGCGATTTAAAGAAATCCCAGCTTAGTCAGGAACGTCTAAGCTTCGATTTCAAGGTTTCTTGGCAAATAGTCACATTTGTCGTGTAAGATGTTGTCACATATTTTACAGAAAATGGAACATCGTAGGAAAAGGGCTCTGCCACTGAACTTTAAGAGTTATTTTCAATTTCATGAGTTATTATCATATATATATATATATATATATATATATGGAATTATACTATAATACAAATTATATCATTCGCAGTGAAGAGCCTGAGTATTTTCGCACATCGAAACTGCAAGTGGATTTCATCATGATCAGATGTCAATTCACCTTCCTGTTCCATTTGTGTCATCATCAATCAGACCTGACCAGCCTGACCACTTAAAGCATCATTGGTACTTAACCTATTTCGAGGTTGCTGATTCTTAAATCCATATAATACTGATTATCTAGCCAGGGTCAAGTTGTTGCGCCAAGTACAACCATGCTTACTCAGATATTCACGCTTATCTCTCACGACAACTTTAAGCAGTCCATCTAACGATTTATCTCTCAAATTTCGCCTATGAAATCCCTCCTAACTGAAATTGTTCACACACCTGGTCCGACTGTGTAAACCCAAATGAAGCAATCAAGCTGTTCTTAGAATTGCATCAATAGCAATATCTGTTAAACGAACAATCTACTTTATTTCTTTAAAACAATCACCATAAACATGGGGAAAATTTGTGCAGAGAGCATTAACGATGTTCATTCGGAACCTCCGAAGCATCCAATGGAGTCAAGTCACTGAGTTTTCGTTCGTTGACTCCCATGAATATTACCTTTTTCGTATCCGTCCAACCAAACCAGGCTCTCATGGACAAACTTCCAGCATGTGCAGACTCTTTACGATGCTTCTAATAGAAATTGAAGGATAAAAATGATTCGAGAATTGTTTACCTCCACATTAACAAATTCTATAAGCAGATCTTGCATGGTGATGTTGCAGACGTAGACTGCATTTATTACAGTGGGCTCACATGACGAGGAAATAGTTGTTTCCGGTGTTGGATGAGTCCAGACTTCGACGGTACCATTCTCATCAACCTTCGTCCTTTGGGTGAAAGTGTTGACTGCACCTTCTTCAATTAGTTTTATGACACTGGGTTCTCCATCTTCTGTCCCTTGAAAGGAGTTTATGAAATTTAGTCATTTTGAGAGCAATAATCAGGTGGATATATTTAACTTACTGATTCCATGGAACACGATGGCAAATAAAACTATGATCACTAGCGACATTTCAATTCAGTCCTTGAATCCGCTTCTTGAAACCTCTTTAGCATGAGGGGTATATATGCGCTTGAGCTAAAGGAATGCATGTCTAGAATTTACTGTGTAATGCAGATGCCATCTAGCTAATGGAAACTTGAATTATTCAATGAAACCTGTGGAGTAACCTATGGGGTTTTCGTGGTACCTTTTCTTGAATCACTTGCTTACCTCTGCTGACAAATCTTCTTTGAGTTGACGAATAGATTTTCATTTCTGGCAGGCTTAAACGTGCATAAATGCGGATGTGATTGAGATGCAATAAATAACAATATTTTTGGTTTTGGAAACAAAGCCTTGATGACTTGCAGACCACTGTTGAAAACTCCTAAAATGGAGTTTTCAAAGTTGTTTGTTGCTCACCTCAAGATTTCTTGGAAATAAATAAATGGAAGATTGCGTTTTAATAGCAAATGCGTTTTTTTATCCACTACGCGCATATTAAAGGCGTTTTTAACAATGCTAGGATACCAACCAGCACCTCGTCAAACATAAACACTTAATTAACTTAAATAATTTGAAACACTTTTCACTGATAAATTTAATCACAGATGATTTCCCCCGTTCACATGACTCCTTTATATTAATTTTAGGATGAATGCTGGAACTCATATTGCCTAGCTAACCTACAAATGAAGCAGCTTCTTTGTTTTCTCTAGTATTGCATTTCATATGTGAAGCCGAATAGAACACATGAATATAAGTAACTGGCTATAATGTAGTAATGTCAACAAACTTCAGGTGAATTCGAATTCACCCTTATGAGGAGAGGTCCCACTTCTAGAGGGATGTCAAGGGTCTTCATGTTTGAAGGAGTTCTCGATGCAGTTTCCGTCTTGCAGTGGCCTCAATGATATTTGGTGCTCTACGAGTTCCTTCTTCAAGTCGTCGCTCTGACACCATCTGAGGAACTTTAATTTGATTGTGATTACAGATTATACTGCCATTAATTAAAATCTATTTCATTTTTGCCAAACGAGGTGGCAACGATAAAACCCTGGTCTCAGGTGTTTAATGAATACTTGAGCAGCAAATATTGCAGCACGTCGTTTCCAGTTACAAATAAGGAAATATCATTTTTGAATCCTTTTAAAAGGCGCCTTTCGCGTATGACACCGCCACCTTTATCGCAAATTAAAAAAACACTTTTTGGCTCATTTGCCGCTTTCAAAAAGCTACCATATCTTCAAGAAGGAAGACAAGCAACTCCAGCAATTTCAAACAAATACTTCTCGACAAAACGAATAATTTCTAAAACTAACCTTGTGACAATTTATTTTCACAGCTCATAATCAAGAGAACCTTTTAATTTTTGAATGTAGTACACATTTTCCCAAGGGTTTCCACTGGGTTTTGAGTCTTCAGTGTTTTCCATGGTCTCATGCTCACCTAGTTAATTGCAAGATTCCTATCAGGAGGTCACGTTCAGCCCCAGAGGTCAGATGAGGAGTTTTGCATGTGCCTGGTACTTCATGGCTTGCAGTAATCCATAGAGAAAATTCCTTTACAAATGATAAATTTCTCGCAGTATTAATCCACAACAGTTAGGCATAACACATTCGCACCTACATGAACTCAATAAGGATCACACAGGTTTTATTTGGGCACAGGGAATATTCATGAAGCTTAAGTCTATCGATACTGTAAATACTCATTAGGACGGGAAAATTAATTAAAACTTTACTCCTGCTGCTCTTTAGCAGTGGAGACAACATGCGGGAAAATTGTTTGTTCAAGACTTTTGGATTTTCAGTATTGACTATGCGTTTCGTGTAGAATAACTAAGATTGAATTATGAAAAAAAGAAGTGTTTCAATCTCATTTCAGCTTGCAAAGACTTTGCTGAACATGGGAAACTCAGTTACATTCAAGAAGAATTTGGGATAAGTATGCTTTGATGTGTGTATATCATAATGGAGTATTTCAAAAGGATTCCCATTACTACTACATGTTGCAATATATTTCATGGGCTAAATACTGCCTTAATATTCGAATTGATTTTCATAACTTAAATAGTGGAAGTGAAAATACAAGTGCCTTTTGTTGCTGTTATCAACAAAAAATATATTCCATCGCACCAGATCAATCGATTCCAATGCTGATTTCCATCATCTATATATTGATATCAAAAGCTAGCATTTTTAAAAATTTTGAATTTTCATCTGATTCAGGATAAATATATAGATAAATTAAGTCTTATTATGGACGAAATTATGCTGCTTTAAGTCGGGAAAAGCTCTACTGTCAATAAGTATTCAGTGATTTTGAAGCTGTTTCACATTTTACTAAAAATGTTGTCGGTAGCATAAATTGATCACTCAATGAAATAGTTAAATAGATTCATTTCTAAAGAATGTTGAATCTGGAAAAGCTGGAGATAGCAAATAAGCACTTTCACAAATGTAAAGGGTATTTCTATTTATATTCTTATTTATATCGTTGGACAATATTATCATTAACATTTTCTTTATTTAGCTGCCTGAGAAACTGAAGAAATGATGTTGAACAACCATATCCTGGAAGTTAAAATCTTGATTTTCTAGAACTCAAGTTAAAAGCGCTCTACCATCTTTCTCATAAAAGAGTGATTTAAGTGTATTTCCGCTCTAATTTTGACTAAAATAGCAAGAAATGTATGATCTTAAAGCAATCCTTATTCACTGCCTCTCAAAACCGGCAGTATTCAATTTCTCCCATTCGTTTTTTACACTATAGACAGACACCTTTACCGGTTAATCATCTTTAGAAATCATAAAGTTCTATTGGTCACCCGGAATCCTTTTAGAAATGGAAAGTTCGAATTTTATATCTTCAAGTGCATTGGATGCTTTAACGTTGGCCTGATTCCTATCTCCTTTGATTAATCAGACACACTCACTCTGGAAGAGAATTTTCTAGGTGATGGTTGGCAAGTAGGGAATGTTCCATGAAGTCTTGTGCAAATCCTATTATTCATAGACGTTCGGAATATGCCTGAATCCTCTCGCTTCCTTCATACAATGAAGGAAAATAGGCAGAGTTTCAGTATATGTTGTATCACTTTTTGCAAAACGACCCTCTTACGACGGTTGATCGGAGAAGAAAAAGAAAGTACATACTGCCTTATCATCAATGCCAGTTTTAAAAAATCCTTACACTCTTAGTATGAAAACTGAGGGATATTTGCATAGTTTAGATAGTATCATTTGATATCTCTGAATCCCCACCTATAGGAGATACCAGGACAAATTCAACAATTCAGCTGAATTTAGGATTTCTTCTCATTTACTTGAAATAACGCATCTTATAAGCGCTTTGAAAGGAATCACTTTTACTACGATTCTTCCACAATCGAGCCCTGATTTATTATAGGAACTAGTTGGGTCCAAGCCATTGCGATGATAAATAATTCTTTAAAAACTGGATAAAACAGCTATATAATATGCCTTAATTGAATCTAAGATCAAACCTACTCAGATGCAGGTAGAACTACTCCGGTGACCCAAAAAGGCATTCACAACATTCTCCAGCCTTTAAGAAAGGAGTGTCATATCAGTTTCGATAAATACCATATCGAAGAACGAAACATGCTATGGCGGAGTTGTTTTGTTGCTCTCAAACGTCCTTATTAGTTTTCAGGCCTAATCCCTGGCTAAATAAACGACTCCCAAATATTCAAATCAGGTGCGACCGTAATGGCTTCAAAACGAGATCCTGATGCTGTGATGTCAAGCCATGAAAACATTGGAAATGGTATTAATTTTGACAAGAGTAAGCGAAATATAAGTTAATGTTCTGCATTCACTTAGTGCAGGGGTTTGAAAAGTTGACTATAAGTTTCTATTCACTTTCTGACGCATTTTGTTTTGGAGGGCACAAGAGCACAGATATTGTTCTTACACAATTAATTGCATTCTTCCAAGCATCAAGTGCAATCCGGGTTAGTTTTTTGTTGAAAATTAGCAACAAGTAAGAATTTTGTTAAGAGCACTGCAACTCTATAACAGCTTTAATAGCCAGATTCTCGGTCATCCCAAAGATTACCGTTGTTCCAGATGCAAACTCAAAGGAGCGAATTTTTTATTAGTCTGTCCAGTTAGCCACAAATTTAAATTAAACACAATCGAGTATCATTTCGAAGTTGGTATCTGTCTTCTCGGTACACGATAGAAGATAATTTCGTTTCTTTTCCTTATAAACCACTAGTCTATATCTCAATGGAAAAATCTGGATTTTTTAAAGAAAATGAATTCTTCCTGATGCACAGAGCGCGAATTTTTCGCAAGAAAGAAGCAGAAAGGGCATAAACACACTCGAAGTGCTTTGGTGAGCTCCCAAGCAAATGAGGTTAAAGGAAATTTGACTGGGGCCTAATCCACCAACCACTCTCCGTTGATTGGCAGATTGGTGCTCGGTGCACTTGGTATTCTGTGTGACAATCGCAAACAGGTGCAGTATTCAAGCAAGGACTGCTCCTTGCTCACTTGCTCTCTTTGAGGGCCATGGATATGAAGATTCGACTGCAGAGGGGAATACCACTCCATTGCATTCTCTCTCCCACCTTCTAGCGGACGAACTGGAAAGCGGTGACGTAGATTAAAACAGATATAGCAACTAATAGGGAATTCACTTGACAGCGTTTCACTTCAACTTATGCCTCAGTGGCTGCCAATTCTCTGCATTACTGTGTGACCCATCATTGAGCCCTTATTATTTTGCCATCTGCTGCCTGAAGGAAAGGACAGATTGGCTTTCAGAATCAAGAGCTCCCTTCAAGGTACAGATCGAAGTATTTTCCGATGTGTTGCAATTATCCGTGGTGTGCATGAGGAGACACTGGCTGCACGTGAGTTCGTGAAGGCTTCAGAGGCGGATAAAGTGTGATTCATTTCAACAGAGATCATGGAGTCATGCAAACTGCGATCACAAACCAGGAACAGGCATCAGGAGGCATTTTGCCCAAGCATGACTCATTGCCAAGAAGATGCATTTCGTTATTTGCAACATTTATCTGTGCTCGGATATCGCTGTAAACATAAATCATTTCCTTCGCAATGAAAAATGAGCAAGTGTTCAATGAATGGTGAGTGCTTGACAAATGAGCAAAACTCTGAGGTGTTTGCGTTGTGTAACGATTTCTCCAAGACCATGTTGATGGATATTTGTTATTTTCTGTTAAATGTATCTCATTGTTGTTGTTTACACATGCAATGAGGGCAAAATCCGGTGAGCAGAAGCTTTTCAGAGGACCGCTTCGGAGGGCAAGACCGACCTGATGCGTGGGAATTGGGCCGAGAGAACAAGGCTTTGCACACTGCGCTCATGCTGGCTGGTCCACAGTACGTGCGAAGACTGAGAGCTATAAAGCAGTGCCGAAATGAAGAAACAAGATAAATTCTCAAGAACAGTTTCAGTGATTCATTGTGCTCGCCAGGTCTCTCATTTCACTGATTACTTGCTGGCGAATTCCACAAGTACAAAACACTCATCACAAACAAGCAAATGGGACAGACTTTTTAAATTCAAGTATTAAGATATTCCTATTGTCGGTTTCAAAATTTCGAGAGGTCTTCAAATCCAAAGTAACAATAGTGAAATATTTAAATTCATTGCGAATGATGGGATTCAAAGACATTTCACTTGTTAGCCGTTTTCAACTTAACAAAGTAACTGGAGGGATATGGTATTTGGAAAAATTTGCTTGTAGCGTCAGCATTTTGATGAATTTGCACAAATTTTGAACCAGTTAAAGGATGAAAATATCCCCCTCAACAATTACTTGAAGTAATTTGAAATACTAACTAATATAATATTAAAAAATTAATATGTTTCGCTTAACTGAACCCAAATTGCTCTAGCAAATGACTCATATGAAGATGAAACCCACGAAATTCTGAGTCTCTACACTCCTGGATTTAAGCGAATGCTAGAGCATTTGATGTTTCCAGTTAATAAAGTTTAAATGGAATACGCGGCATAGACGCACACTGTGGCCATCAACGGATGAGTTTAGGTAAAAATCTAAGTCTAAAATATGGGTGTTTCACAATAAAGAAATTCCCAAATACCCACCACCTACACGACCTGTATATCCCCACTCTTGAGCATTTTTCACTGATAGAATAAAACTAGTCAAAACAAAATTGTTTGCCTACAAAGGATGCATCCTGAATTCGGACTAATCCAGACTGCTCGCGGTCTCCCTTCCCGATAATTATTCCCATTACTTTGTCGTCCTCATTGTTGACGTTGTAATCGTGCAGAGGTTACAATAGGATTTCTGCTTGGTTAACGTTCGAGAATGTCCTTCTCACTTAGGGTGAACACCCGTTCCCGTTTCCTATTTATTCATTAAATATTCATTTAGGCTTGAGGATTTCCTCAAAGACATTTTGCTATTCCGATTATAATCAGAGCAACTACATCCAACAATTCCAAAATCACAATGATGTCTCATAAGCAGGGTGGGCAGATCCTATAGTTAAAGCGACAATGATCTCAGTCTACTCTGCCCCGATGACATAGGCGAGGTACGTTCTCCCAAAGAAGAAGCCTTGCGTTTTATGAAATAACAGCTGTTTTAACCTGACCGTTTTAACTTTATGGACGTCTCTATTCTATTCCCTTTCAGTGTCTACAATCTACTGCTGAGTTTTGCTTAACTGCTTGCTACAAAGAACGTGATTTGGGACATGAAATTTTGTAAGTGAAATGGGCATTTTATTAATACAAGGGCATCAGAAAGTAATCCAGAATCCTTAAATAATTTGAAGGGCTTTAAATATGTCACCTCAGTTTCTATTTCCATAGGTGCATTGTACACAGCATTACTTGCACCAGTTCCATAGTTCAAAGTATTTTTTTCTCCTTCTCTAATTTGATAGGTAGTGATTTAGTTAAAGTAAGGCCCTTACCAGTCTGAGAAGAAGCTAGACGGCATTGAAGTCAAACACAAAATATTGATTTCATCAAGAGTAAACTTTTCAATTCTGAGGTATTGAGAATTGGTGCGCAACATTCCACTGGCAGAGTAGCCTGGCAAGAAAGCAGGTTCACATTGAAGTTCACCTCTCGTTTGGGAAACCGGCATTCCTCAAATGCTTTGGATAGTTGTAGTGAGGTGAAGTAGATGGGAAAGAGAATGAATGCTAATAGACCTCTTCTATGAAGGATACATTTTTCGATGATGGTGACTGTTAGAATTTCAGATGCAGTTAACATTCTCGACTGCACATTCCTTTGAACTGACGTGAGCCAGAAAAATAGCGTGGTGTTGGTGGACGAAGGCTAAGGACTCTTAGCCCATGAACTTACGACACTGTGACCCAACACATTCTTGTGAGTGCCCTGAATGCAATTCAAGACACCAGAAATACACACAAGCTAGAGGAACCCCTTCTCCTCTCTCTTAGCCAGGACCTGTCTCAAATTCTGTTTATTGATCCAGACGTCTTGTGACCTCCCCTATGAGACAATAAATGGCCCTCTAGAAAAGTGCATGCTACATCGTTGATGGTAAACGTCCGATTTTGATGCCGTTGGGCTTACTGAAAGACGTCAGTTATAAAAATGCACACATATATAATTATTCATTTATGTATTTTTGTGTGTGCAAGCTCAAACATCTTAGAGAAACAGGAAAGTACACTGACACCACTGAAAGGAAATGAAATTCAATTTGATAAGTTAATGAAAACTGACTTCGACAATACTTAACAAATTTTTTATCAAGCCACTGAGTGTTTTTAATTCATTTAGAAACTTTGATGTGTTCCACACTTACACCTCAAGTTTCAATCTTATTTTTCAAACGAATTCACCGTTTATTGACACTTCTAAACCACACAGCATATTTGACGCGAGATATATGGAAGAGAAGTTAAACATGAGAGATAAAGTCCACATGGAGAGCCACTGTAACAAAAGCAATGACAAAAAGCGTACTTAGGTACTTAGGTACTCTCGAACAGCATCCAAAGCTGCCCAGGCGTATCCGTTAGTCTACCTTAAGAAAGAACTGTTCAAGTGGAGTTAAGATGACATTTCTCTTCAGTCAAATTATGTCTTATAACAGACCATTTTTCTATTCTCCAAACCGCTCTCTGATGACGAAATAGCCCCATAGGGTTTTCGACATATTATAGACACCAAGGGATCAAGATTTGCAACCAAAGCAGCGTCGTTGAGGATGTGATTATCGTCATGCAAATCAGACAAACCTCTCGAGCTCACTGACAGCTCAGAACTGATACATATCGTTTATTCTAGATTTATTGGAAACGATTTAACGTTAAATTTACTGCTAATACCAGTGCTAATCCAGATCTACAAGAAGAAAATGCGATTTAAAGAAATCCCAGCTTAGTCAGGAATGTCTAAGCTTCGATTTCAAGGTTTCTTGGGAAATAGTCACATTTATCGTGTAAGATGGGGTCAAATATTTAACAGGTAATGGAACATCGTAGGAAAAAGGCTCTGCCGCTGAACTTTAAGAGTTATTTTCAATTTCATGAGCTATTATCATGTATTTTTGTTTGTATCTATCACTAAATACAAACTATATCATTCGCAGTGAACAGTCTGAGGTTTTTCGCAAATAGAATCTGCAAGTGGATTTCATCATGATCAGATGTTAATTCACCTCCCTGTTCCATTTGCATTATCATTAGTCACACCTGACTAGCCTGACCACTTAAAGCATCATTGGCAGTCAACCTATTTCGCGGTTCTGCATCTTAAAATCAAATATTACTGCTTATCTAGCCAGGGTCAAGTTGTTGCGCCAAGTAAAACCATGCTTACTGAGATATTCACGCTTATATCGCACGACAACTTTAAGCAAAAAAAGGTCGTCAGTCCAGCCAAGGATTTATCACTCAAATTTCGCCTATGAAATCCCTTCTAACTGAAATTGTTCACGCACCTGAACCGACTGTGTAAACCCAAATGAAGCAATCAAGCTCTTCTTAGAACTGCATCAATAGCAACATCTGTTAAACGAACAATCTACTTTATTTCTTTAAGAGAATCACCATAAACATGGGAAAAATTTGCGCAGACAGCTTTAACGATGTTCAGTCGGAAGCTCCTAAGCATCCTATGGAGTCACGTCACTGCCTTTTAGAGCGTCGTCTCCAGTGACTGGTTCCTCTTCCATATCCGCCCTAAAAAACCAGGCTCTCGTGGAATAATTTTCAGCACGCGTAGACTCGTTAAGATTTTTCTAAAAGAAGTTAGGGGATAAATATGGTTTGAGAGTATTTTACCTCTACATTAACAAAATCTACAAGCAGATCGTGCATGGTGATGTCGCAAACGTAGACTGCATTTAGATCAGTAGCCTCACATGACGAGGAAATAGTTGTTTCCGGTGTTGGATGAGTCCAGACTTCGACGAAACCATTCTCATCAACCTTCTTCATTTTGCTGAAAGTGTTAACTGCAACTTCTTCAACTCGTTTTATGACACTGGCTTCTCCATCTTCTGCCCCTTGAAAGGAGTTCATCAAATTTAGTCATTTTAAGAGCAATAATCGGGTGGATATAATTAACTTACTGATTCCATGGAACACGAAGGCAAATAAAACTATGATCACCAGAGACATTCCAATTCACTCCTTGAATTCGCTTCTTGAAACCTGCCTAGCATGAGGGGTATATATAGGCTTGAGCTAAAGGAATGCATGTCTAGAACATACTGCGTAATGCGGATACCAACTAGCTTATGGAAACCTGAAGTATTCAATGAAACCTGCGGAGTAACCTAAAGACACGCGGGGTTGTCTTGGTATCTTTTCTTGAATCACTTGTTTGCCTCTGCTGATAAAAACGTATTCAAGTTTCTAAATAAGTTTTGGAAACCGATCCTTGTTGTCTTGCAGACCATTTTTACATCTCTTAAAATGAAATTTTCAGAGTTCTTTCTTGCTCATCTCAAGATTTCTTGAAACGAGATAAATTGAAGATTATGTTTATAGAGCAAGTGCGTTTTGTTATCCACTACACGCATATTAAATGCGTCTTACAACAATGCTGGAATATCAACCAGCAGCTCGTGAAACATTAACATTTAAATAAGTTGAATAGGTTGAAACATCTTTCACAGATAAAGTTAATCACAGATGATTCCCGCCGTTTACATGACACCTTCATATTAATTTCACCATGAGTGCTGGAACTCGTATTGCCTAGCTGATCTACAAATGAAGCAGCTTCTTTCGTTTCCCTAGTACTCCATTTCACATGAGAAGCTGTGAACAAACTTCAGATGAATTCGGATTCACCCTTAGGAGTAGAGATCGCACTTCTAGAATGGTATGACCGATCTTCTTGTTTGAAGGAGTTCTCGATGCATTTTCCGTCTTGCATTGGCCTCCATGATATTTGATGCTCTACCAGTTCCTTCTTCAAGTCGTCGCTCTGACTCCATCTGAGGGACTTCAATTTGATTGTGATTATAGCTTATACTGCCTATTTGGATAGGCAGTGGACAACTGGCTTCGATTTTGTCGTCGAATCGGTCAGTCATTCCAACGGTGGTCTGATTAGCACCTACCAAGTACCTCTGATTTCATCATTCAGCTGAGAGCTGAGAGCGCCTTTAATGCAAACAACAAGTCTTAACCGTTTTTTCGCTTTCTAAGCCAAAACGGCTATGAATGCTCGTAATTAAATCAGTTTCCCCAGGATTTGGTGTTTGAATTGAGAAAAATAACGATAATTGGGTGGTTTCAAGAATAGGATTTGTGATGCTTCTCTATTTGAAATCGAATTTTTGAATCTTATTTAAAGGTGCTTTGTACGTATGTCACTGCCAACATCATAGCCAATTCAAAAACACTCGTTTGACTCATTTCTCGTTTTCAAGAAGCTACTATATCTTCAAGAATCAAGCCAAGCAACTCCAGCAAATTAAAACTAATACTTCTCGACGAAACGGATAATTTCAACTATTGACCTTGTGACAATTTATTTTCAAAGCTCATAATCAGAAGAACTTTCTAATTTCTTGGAGTGTAGTACACATTATTCCATGGGTTTCCACAGGGTTTTGAGTCTGCAGTGTTTTCCATGGTCTCATGCTCACCTGCTTAATTGCATGATTCCAATGAGGAGGTCACGTTCAGCCCCAGAGGTCAGATGAGGAGTTTTGCATGTGCCTGGTACTTCATGGCTAGCAGTAATCCATAGAGGAAATTCCTTTCGAAATGATAAATTTCTCGCTGTATCAATCCACAATATTCAAGCATAACACATTCACAGCTACATGAACTCAATAAGGATTACACAGGTTTCAATTGATCACAGGGAATATTCATGAAGCTTAAGTCTACCAGTACTGTAAATACTCATTAGGACGGCATAATTACTTAAAACTTTACTCCTGCGGCTCTTTAGCTGTGGAGACAACAAGCGGGAGAATTGTTTGTTCAAGACTTTTGGATTTTCAGTATTGACTATGAGTTTCGTTTAGAATAACTAAGCTTAAATTATGAAAAATATATTTCAATCTCATTTAAGCTTGCAAAAACTTTGCTATACATGGGAAAGTCAGATAGAGAGGTAAGAATGGTCTTATTATGCTACTTCAATTCGGAAACGGTTTTTCACTCAATAAATATTTAATGATATTGAAGTTGTTTCACAGTTTACTGAAATTGCAGTCAGTAACATAAATTGATCACTAATTGAAATAGTTAAATGGATTCATTTCCAAAGAATGTTGAATCAGAAAAAGCTGGAGATAGCAAATGAACATTTTAACAAATGGAAAAGGGTGTCCATGATCATATTCATATCCATGAACAATATTTAGAAGGCAATGTTCACCAGTTTTAAATAAACTGTACACTTTAAGAACAGAAAACTGAGGAATATGTGTAGAGTTTAGATAGTATCATTTGATATCTCTGAATCCCCACCTGTAGAAGATACAATGACAAACTCAACAATTCCGCTGTATTTAAGATTCATTCTCATATTCTTTAAATAACTAATCTTATAGGCGTTTTAAAAAGAACCTAAGATACGCAAATATAGCGTTTTCTTTCTCTACAGAATACTTCTATTCTTCTACGATGGAGCTCTGATTCATTATATGAACTAGATGGGTCCAAGCCATTACGATCATAAAAAAATCGTCATCAACTGGAGAAAACAAACATCTAATGTCCAACTTGAATCTAAGATCATGCCTACTCAAATGCAGGTAAAACTACTCCGGCCACCCAAAGAGGCATTCACAACATTCTCCAGCCCTTAAGAAAGGAATGTCATTTCAGTTTCGCATTTCCTGGTTTGCAGCTGCTCATAGGGCTAGCAAATTTATAAATAAATGACACCCCAGAAAGTTTTCTAGAAATTAGTAGTTCATTTGAAGTCGATAAATACCATATCGAAGAACAAAAATAAGGCTATGACAATTTAACTTTTTTTTCTCTATTTACTTAATTTTAAACTTAAAAATGATATCAACGATTGATTTGATAAAGTCTTCTCACAATATGTTTGATTAACGAAAGGAACGGTTAGATCTGCAACAAGGTTTTATTAGCTTCACAATTTGCTGTTGCGCAACGAATCAAAGTTTTAAACAGCTATACGAAAAACGCAGCTATTATTATCAGGGAACGCTAATGAAGTTTAGTACGTTGGAAAACGAAAATTAAAAAGGTAAATTCCTGTAGGTATATCCAATAGACATTCCTAAAAGACTTTCCAGTGAGCATAGTGCCCCATTCGATTGCCAGATATTTTGGGAAAATACTTTTTTCTGCGGTTTGGGTTAACAAAGAATATTATGCAGATTGTTTTTCTAGAGTAGGATAAATATCTTAAATCTAATTTGGTAACTACACATATACTGGATTAAACCAGAGGATCGGTTGGCTGTTTAAATGGCCTGACCTAAGGAGTGCGTAGAGCTCTTTATTTTCTATCACATTCTCTTGTCTTCTAAGAAGGCATCTCTTCGGAATCATTTAATCCGCTAGATGGAGTCTTCTTCACCTCCTAGTCCCATTTGCAATACCACCAGTCAGACCTGACTAGCCTGACCATTTTAAGCATCATCGGTGCTTCACCTATTTCGCGGTTGCTGAATCTTAAAACCCTATAATACTGTGATATTTACGCATATCTCCCACAACAAAACAATTACCAAATATCATATATTTTGGCAAAGGTGGTCAGTCCAGCCAACGATTCATTGCTCAAATTTCGACTACAAAATCATTTCTTACGAAAATTATTCACACATCTGTTCCGAATGCATAAACTTAAATTGAGCAATCAAGCTGTAATTAAAATTGCACTAATAGCAGTATGTGTTAAACGGACAATCTACTTTATTTATCTAAAACAATCACCACAAACATGGGAAAAATTTGCGCAAACAGCTTCAAAGATATTCAGTTGGAAGCTTCGAATCATCCAATGGAGTCAAGTCATAGAGTTTTAGAGCGTTGCCTCCAATGAATAGCGCGTTTTGCATATCCGTCCTAACAAAAAAGGCTCTCATGGAAAAACTTCCAGCGTGTGCAGACTCTTTACGAATTTTCTAAGAGAAGTTAATGGATAAAAAATGGCTTGAGAGTTTTTACCTCTAAATAAACAAAGTCGACAAGCAGATCTTTCATGTTGATGTTGCAGATGTAGAAATCATCTATTGCTGTAGCCTTACATGACGAGTAAATAGTTGTTTCCGGTGTCGAATGAGTCCAGACTTCGAAGAAATCATTCACCTCAACCTTCGTCCTTTGGGTGAAAGTGCTAATTGCAACTCCTTCAACTAGTTTTATGCGACTAGCTTCTCCATCTTCTGCCCCTTGAAAGGAGTTCATCAAATTTAGTCATTTTAGGAGCAACAATCAGGTGGATATTAATAACTTACTGATTCTATGCAACACGATGGCAAATAAAACTATGATCAGCAGAGACATTCCAATTCACTCCTTGAATTCACTTCTTGAAACCTGGTTGGCATGAGGGGTATATATGCGCTTGAGGTGAAGGAATGCATGTCTAGAATTTACTGCCTAATGCAGATGCAAACTAGCTAATGGAAACTTGAAGTAATCAATGAAACCTGCGGAGTAACCTAATGACATGAGGGGTTGCCTCCGCATCTTTTCAGCTTTAGCAGGCATAAATGTGCATAAATTCGTTTGTGAATGAGATGCAATAATCAACAACATCTTTGGGTCGTTTATTACTCAAATGAAGATTTCTTGAAACGAGATATATGGAAGAACATGTCTATAGAACAGATGCGTTTTTCTGTCCACTACGTGCATATTAAATGCTTTTTCCAACAATGCTGCAATACTAAACAGCAGCTGAACAAACATAAACATTTAATTAAGTTAGAACACCTTTCACTGATAAAGTTAATCACAGATGATTCCCGCCGTTTACATGACTCCTTCATATTAATTTCACCATGAATGCTAATCTACAAATGAAGCAGCTTCTTTTGTTTCCCTTGTTTTGCATTTCATACATGAAGCTGAATAGACCACATGAATATAAGCAACTGGTTATAACGTAATGTCAACAAAATTCAGGTGAATTCGAATTCACCCCTATAAGGAGAAGTCCCACTTCTGAAGGGATATAACAGACCTTCTAGTTTAAAGGCGTTCTTAATGCATTTTCGGTTTTGCAATGGCCTTCATGATTTTTGATGCTCTACGAGTTCCATCTTCAAGTCGTCGCTCTGACCCCATCCGTGGACAACTGGCTTCGATTTCGTCGTCGAATCGGTCAGTCATTCCAACGGTGGAATGACCGGCACCTGCCAAGTACCTATGATGCCTTCATTGAACTGAGAGCTGAGAGCGGCTTTAATGCAGACACCAAGTCTTAACGGTTTATTTCGATTTTTAAGCCTAAATGGCTATGAATGCACATAATTGGATCAATTTCCCCAAGATGCAGTGTTTGAATTGAGAAAAATAACGATAATTGGGTGGTTTCAAAAATAGAATTTGTGAGACTTCTCTATTTGAAATTGAAAATATACCAACAAAAAAAGATTTATATTGTGATTCTCTGATCGATTTATCAAGAGAATACTTCGGATTTAGTGACTAGACACCTGCATGGTTTCCACATTCCTTTATCCTTGCAACGTTAGTTTCACAACCCCAATGAAAAGGGCACCTATCGGGCCTGAGCACGAGAGGAGCACTGAATACAGGGAACTGAGGGCATCATACGCGTCAACTGATTGGAGGATTAGGGATATTTGTGTAGGGCATGCTCTATTCTCCCATTGTGATGTGTTATTTAGGTCTGTCGAAATGTATTTAAGTTTTGAAGCTGAAATTCCGTTTTTTCTAACACAAAAATAACCGTCATACTTCTTTTATTTATTTATTTATTTCTTTTATTTATAGTTTCATCTATCCGAACGAGGTGGCAACGATAAAACCCTGGACCCAGGTGTTTAATGGGTACTTAAGCTGCAAATATGGCGGCACATCTTTGCCAGTTATATCTAAAGAAATATCGTTTGTCAAACCTATTAACAGGTGCCTTTCGCGTATGACACTGCCAACTTCATAGTCAATTCAAAAACACTCGTTTGACTCATTTGTCGTCTTCAAGAAGCTACTATATCTTCAAGAAACAAGCCAAGCAACTCCAGCAAATTAAAACTGATACTTCTCGACAAAACGCATAATTTCAACTAGTAACCTTGTGAAAGATTATTTTCAAAGCTCATAATCAGAAAAACTTTCTAATTATTTGAGTGTAGTACACACTTTTCCATGGCTTTCCACTGGGTTTTGAGTCTGCAGTGTTTTCCATGGTCTCATGCTCACCTGCTTATTTGCATGATTCCAATGAGGGGGTCACGTTCAGCCCCAGAGGTCAGATGAGGAGTTTTGTATGTGCCTGGTACTTCATGGCTAGCAGTAATCCATAGAGAAAATTCCTTTCCAAATGATAAATTTCTCGCTGTATTAATCCACACTATTCAAGCATAACACATTCACAGCTACATGAACTCAATAAGAATTACACAGGTTTCATTTGATCACAGGGAATATTCATGAAGCTTAAGTCTATCGGTACTGTAAATACTCATTATCACGGAAAAATTAACTAAAACTGTACTCCTGCTGCTCTTTAGCTGTAAAGACAAGCTTGAGATTTGTTTGTTCAAGACTTTTAGATTTTCAGTATTGACTATGAGTTTCGTTTTGAATAGGTAAGCTTAAATTATGAAAAATGAGTTTCAATTTCATTTATGCTTGCATAAACGTAGCTTAGCATGGGAAACTCAGTTGCTCTCAAGATGCATTTGCGATAAGTCTGCTTTGATGTTTGTGTGACAAATTTTTTTGTTTCAAATGAATTGTGAGAACTACTATATGTTGCATTGCACTTCAAAGCCTAAATAAGGCCTTGATATTTGAACTAAAAATACACATGACTTGTTACTTATCAACCCCAAAAAATATATTCCATCTCACCACATTAGTGGATTCCAATGCTGATTTCCTTCATCCAAATATTAACAACGAAACCTCGCCACCTTTCAAGATGATATATCAACACCATCCAAAGAGCAGCTTGAATTGTTAAACAATGGCCTCACACTCATTGTGTCGATTTTAAGGATTCAAGTAAGAAGTCGCTTTCCACCGTCGCTGTTGCCCCCATAATAATTAAAGGGTGTTTTAACTAAAATGAGCCAAATTGTTTTTGAATAGACAGCCTATAATTTGTTTGAATCAATAACGTCATATTAAAATTCATTTGTTTAATTTTAAGGGGCCTTTCCACTTTTGTGTCCTATCCCTGTACATAATCTTAGTTAAACATTTTTGTGATTTACATATATAGATATATATGTATATATATATATAGATAATAAATGTTAGTTTAAGCAAACCGCATAGCCAAAGCTAGATCATGGTCTTGATGTGCATGCACCCCGTATCATGAAGCCGACTATTATCCGTGATTCCACCTAAGGTTTGCTAATCGCACTGTCCAGTAGCACAACCCCTAGCAATCATAAAAGAAGTGCTCAAACTAGAAGAAGCATTATATTTTTTGTGCAAAATAAATGATTTTGCCTTTCCTTCTTTTTCCCGTATCTCTTTGAATCCTTGAAGAAGCTGTGGAGATGCCAAGAGAGAATCTCAGGAACCCATCTGCCCGTGGGCCCAGTTTGGACACTGTTTACCAAGCAGAATGAATAATAAACCAGTTCACCATGGGAGTGAATTACGTATCAAGTGATGCTATGTTAGAGCTTAGAAACCTCCTGGTCATGATTTTGTTCCGTATTTTTAAACAAACCATTAAGTAGTAAAATCCAATGCTAATTATGATTCTCATACTGCCTCATAAATTATTTGAAATGGAATTCAACTTTTCGTTTTTAAAAACCGGCTAATTTCAAACAAATTGCTATTTCATTAAAGGTGGCCTAAAATACAGATTTCGGAGATAGCGAGTAGTCTTTTGGTGGCGAAAAGCACTAGCGCAAACAGATATCTAAAATTCTTGCGTTACTCATTTGGCAAAAGTAATAGTTTAACGCCACGGTATTTGCACGTGTCTCTGTGTGTTGGTCATCTTCGTTTTGGTGGTCATCAATGCGATGGTGTAAAAATGCGTTTTGAGTTTTGCAATGCACAATCATGGAAATATATTCTATTCTTCCTGTTTTAATGTCGTAGGCTTGTTTGGCAGGGTAATAAATCTTGAAACTCCGCAAGATGCACTACATGAAGGGGCTCAAATTGTAACGTGGAAAGAGAAGGAACACATTAAAATAGGCGATGTTCCACTTAAGTGCCAATTAAACAATAATCACAATGCATACCTGTTTAAACAATGAACCTAGATGTGCTGAAATCCTCACACTAACTTTCAAGGACATTATTCAGCAAATGGGCAACTACGTCAATTTTTCTATATTTGAATGATTAATAACAGCAAAAATTCGGTCTTTTAAGACGCCTCAAAAACATGTCCTTCGCATCCTAGTCCTTCAATTTCTCCATTATCAGGATTACCAGTAAATTCTTGACAAAACCCGTTCTATTTTAAAATATAAAAAACTATCAATGCGAACAGAGGTTTTCTCATTGCAACTCTTTCATAAAAATCCACATTTGCTCAGCTCCTAGTGAACAGTTTCTGTGAAAACTGGGTTAGATAGGTGCTCAGTGAGATCTCTGGTGATTGCGATCCTCTCCAACAATTCGCAAATTTATAGTCTTGCGGTATCTCTCAGAAAAAAACGCCTTCAACGTTCGTAGCGCCCACCATACGAGCACCAACAGCGTGGCCTTATTGAAAGTCTCCCATTTTTAAATGGCTATTACCAATTTCCAAAATATCTAAAAAAAGGTTATTTTAAATGAGCACATCAAATTAAAAAGATATTAAACAAAAAACATCAAAATGAGTCAAATTTTGCATTTTAATAACACGTTCAAAGACTGGAATGCCAGCATTTCAAACCCTGTGTGTCGAAAATCGAATCCAAATTCATAGCTAATTGTGAGTATATATAAATAACTTGAAAAAAACCGTAGTTTTAATATGCATCAACTTTTTGCTCGAAAAATCCGTGATTTTTTAGTCAGCATACAGATAGAATTAGTATCTCTTGGCCTTTTTATTACCTTCCCATTGCGTCAGATTATCTTACTTGTGTCAAATGAGGCTTTAACATATAAAAATATAAAAGATATAAAAAATCCAATCGGCTGAGCCCACTTTTCACAATCTCAGGTCGTCGTTAATATCAGTGTGTTTGATTGAAAGGCTGAATGAGGCAAAGGAATTTGTCTTTTCTTTATAATTAACAGAGTGCTGCTGATGTGTTATTCAGAGGATGGGTGAAGTCTTTAACGAGGCTCCAAACACGTTGTCTCTCCATATGACGTTGAAAATAACAGTGTCCACTCTAGCCACGGTATTTATCAGGGCTTCTTTCTTAGGATCTGTACCCTTTCACTCTCGCAAACCTCCTTCTCCGCAAGAACATCGTAACGTCTATCCTTGAAACTGTCTGGCTTGAAATGTTGGCTTTCTGGGGCCAACGGGCAGATGGGTTCCTGAGATTCTCTCTTGGCATCTCCACAGCTTCTTCAAGGATTCAAAGAGATACGGGAAAAAGAAGGAAAGGCAAAATCATTTATTTTGCACAAAAAATATAATGCTTCTTCTAGTTTGAGCACTTCTTTTATGATTGCTAGGGGTTGTGCTACTGGACAGTGCGATTAGCAAACCTTAGGTGGAATCACGGATAATAGTCGGCTTCATGATACGGGGTGCATGCACATCAAGACCATGATCTAGCTTTGGCTATGCGGTTTGCTTAAACTAACATTTATTATCTATATATATATACATATATATCTATATATGTAAATCACAAAAATGTTTAACTAAGATTATGTACAGGGATAGGACACAAAAGTGGAAAGGCCCCTTAAAATTAAACAAATGAATTTTAATATGACGTTATTGATTCAAACAAATTATAGGCTGTCTATTCAAAAACAATTTGGCTCATTTTAGTTAAAACACCCTTTAATTATTATGGGGGCAACAGCGACGGTGGAAAGCGACTTCTTACTTGAATCCTTAAAATCTACACAATGAGTGTGAGGCCATTGTTTAACAATTCAAGCTGCTCTTTGGATGGTGTTGATATATCATCTTGAAAGGTGACGATGTTCCCCTCCGGAAACAACAGTTCTTGACTAAGCATGAGAAGATGAATTTGGTCACCCAAAATAGTATCGGCTGTTAATTTTTTTCTTAAGGGGTGCCCCGGGGAATTTCCAAGAAACAGTTCACCGGCTCATCATCACGGATGCCCCGAAGCTTTTTAAGATTGGAAAAACGCGGCAGTCTAACCCTAATTCATTAGAGAAATTCATATTTTACTACTGCTCGAGGGAAAAATTCTAACGGTTTTAACTAGACCGCTTTAAAAGGCTTTGAAACATTTACCGTCTTTTGGAGCAGAGTTCTCCTAATCACAGCTCTATCGTGGTGGAATCCAACGGTCGGCTAGACCTGTGCTTTGTTGAGAACGACGTTTCCTCTTCCCTTTCAAAGACAATAATCAATACTTTTGAGATGATGGCACCTCTTGAAACGCGGCCAAGCATTCCGGGGACTACCGCCTTCCATATAAGCACAAACAATTTGGCGCCTTTGAAAATGTTTATAATAATATAGGAAGTCATTTTTTAAGAAGCCCTAACAAACTTTTTGTCATAAACATATTGAATAAAGGGTTGGCTGATGTGAAACTCTTAAATAACAAGCCTTATCTACGATTTTGAGATTTTTAAGGTTTTATGGCAAAAACTGCACTAATTTAATAGAATATCACAAAAATGTTTTGCTACTAAAATTTCGGTTAGTAGTAGAAATCACTTTGCGTACACACTTAAGTGCTCATATTATTGGTGTGAGGTTTGAGGCTAAGGAGTTTGTTCTAAAGGCTTTTAAATGTTATGACAACCAAGATCTCTAATTATCTTTTTATTTCTAGTAAACTAATTATGTGTTTTGCATCCGATGCTTGTACCTCTGTCTGTCTATGATTTATGTTTACTGCACTAACACAGACATTGCCAAATGGCTAGTCTAAGAAAACATGTTAACTCATTCATCTAGCTCTATAAAGGCTCTGTCTATAATCTCGAGGTGCACTGAATAGGCACAATGTTTACAAAAAACAATTAACTGTAGCCTCAGTATTTGTGAAGGCAATAAACATGGGAAATTAACTTCTATTAGTGGATTCAAAGAGCATGAAAATGGGTTATCGCACGATCAGGCTACAGAGCTGAAAAAGTGAAACTAAGTGCTCCTCTTTGAAACACGACATATCAAACAAGGAATTTTCTGTTACTATATTATATCAATCCTGCTTAAAGAAGGGATTTTGGGTGGCTACAGCTTCAGTTAGTTATCTCCACGTGCCACAGTCAACCAATTTCGTCTCAAACTTAAAACCTCTTTTTTAATAGAAGGCTATTTAAAATTTTTAAGAAATTAACTTAATAAATTGTATCCTTCAAGCCTAGGGTGTTGATTTTGTCTTTTTGCATGTTTGGTAAACTTTCAACTACCTCGCAATATCCAGTTATAACACTTGGAGGTAAATTTAAGTATGGAAAAGTCATTTTCTTCAGAGACCTAATATCTTAGAGTTGCTGTGCTACCTAAAGTGGTCTGATTAGTAAACGTTACGTCAGAACACGGCCACAAGAGACTGGACGCGTCGTAACTCCAAGTTTATTCAACGAAGTGCATGGCGTCATTGTATCGATTTAAACAACTGTACATATTTTACAGATAATAACGAAAGATAAATAAATTACAGTTCAAGAAAATCGGAAAATTATTAGTGTAATTTTCTGGAGATATAACAATATCAGTCACAAGTCTGCCTATTCCAAAAACCTGGATTTCTCTTAAAGCCAAAACTGCTCTAGAATCTAACTAAGCTTAACGCTTTTAGGAGGATAATTTAAGGATAATGTGCATGTTCGAGGTAATTCCTGAAAAGTGGTTAAAATTATTATTTTAAGCTTAAGGTGAGCAAATAATGCAAATTTCATAAGAAAGGTTCTCACATAATTGTTTCTTAAGAATATTTTAAACTAATGTTTGCCCAACTCCAATGCAACCCAGGAGAAATGAATCATATGATTTTGAGTTTCGCGAAAAAAGTCAGGTTTAAGAATAGCGAAGACCAGTTTTTGAGGCCTATTTTTTCTCCTAAACTCGAAAAATTCTATCTATCCTTAATTTTTTACTCAGAAATGCAGAGAAGTAGAAAAAAACATTATAAAAGTCCATGAGGTTAACCAGATGAATTCTGTTACTTGCCATTCTATACACTACCCTTGAGGGACATTCTCTTAGGAGACGAGCTGTTTTTGAAAATCAGGAAACTTTTTTTGTAATAACAGGTCCAAGTTTTGAATGTTAGATAAAAGAAAAAGTTTGCTTTAAATTAAATCTGTTGCTAAGTTAAGTGGAGCTAATACTCCATTTGTTAAAATAGAGGTGCTCAAATAAGGTTGCTTTAAGAGCTTCTTAAAATCGTATTTTCAAGAATAAGTTAAAAGTATAGCCTAAAAATAATAAACCAAATCAAGCACTCTCTTCAAAATGTAGTTGTGTTATGAGACGATTTTTTCCTTTTCATAATTGCCTCAGGTCTCGCAAATCCCATTGTGACTCCCTAATTTATATTCTGTATTTCAATCACTTACTTGTTAATAATGACCTAATAAAATCCTTTCCATATTATTGACATTTGCAAGATTGAGAGTCTTTGTATCGAATAAAAATACACACCTAGAATACTGGTGGAAATTCGCTCAATGCTTGTTCGTTCTTCAATAATGCGCAGCTGTTTAATTTTGATTCACATTGGATTAATACAAATATAAAGTCTAGTACTAATCTCTACAGAGGCGGAATATGAGGTTAAACCTATTCATTGTGCTACTTGTGCTAGGTAAGCTACACAAGTTAATTAAAGCTTGTTAAACAAAGTTTTCAGTCTCTCCAATTCTTTTAGCTGTCCTAATAAATGAGTCGGATGGCGGAAGAAGGAGACGAGGTGCGTTTTTCTTTGAAAATACATTTATTTCCACAGAAAGTTCTGTAGCTCGGTTTCTTCAAATTCAGACGTAAGGTTCGGGTCGGGCAGAAGAAGCCCAAGGTCAGCGCCTTGGCTGCAGCCTCGGCCACCACCACCTCCCCGAGGTGTGCGAGGAGAGCCAGATGGTCAAGAATCTCCAGCCCATTCTCCAAAACGACCACCAGCACCACCCCCATCACCGGAATCACCACCATCGCCCCCACCACCGCCACCACCATCGCCAGAATCTCCTCCACCACCACCTCCATCACCAACAGAGGAGATACTTCAATGAGTCTTTGAGTGTTCATTGAAAATGAGGGATCCAGTTGGAAGTGTTTTTGCGTTTATCGACCAAAAATTAATTAATCTACTTTCACGACATTTATTTACCATGCATAAACTACTCTTTTATTCATTGTAAACGATTAGTCGAGGCGGATGCTCGCTACATTAAGCCTAAATTTTGGTCATTATGCATTAAATGAGATTTTTGCCTCTCAGACTTCATTTGGAAAATCAAAAAAATATGTAATTATTAATAATACTTTGGTAAAATGTTGGTATTTAAAGTACTCTCGCCAGTACTTATTTTAGCAGGTAAGATGAATTCAAATGGTGTCAATAACAGTATATAATCTTTGTTTAACCCCTTAAGAGCGACGTTTTAATACGTTTATTAAAAAACAGCCATTTTATTTTTAATCAACGAATAGAAAGCACTGTCAGTTTATTTTATAGCAGTCTTCTGGAAAAAATAAGAAAGTTCTCTTCCCGAGTGCCTTGTCTCACTTTATGAAAGGCGGATATGTAAGAGCTTATCCATAATCCCAAGGGTGTACCACTGTGCTCTTTGCTCTATAAATTTTAAATTTCTTTTTGCTCAATCAATTCAATTCCAGTGCTTGTTAAACGATAGCCAATAACTTGATCTTAGTAGCAATGGCTTTAACTCAACTTCATTTTCAATATTAATTATTAATTATTTTCGTACAAAGTGAGCACCTCAAATTACTTTGAGTTTGACCAGTTGGCATTCAGCGGTTTGATCAAAATTGCGCTAACTTTTCTGCTAATTATTCTGTGACAGTTTGACTCACTGGCCAATGATTCATTCTACTGAGTCGAAAAACTTCATCCTATGAAAATATAGTAGTAATTGCTGAAAGATAAATTGCAATGTTTTATTTAAACCGAGTCGAACGAAAAGCAGTTTAAAAAAGGACTGTCACAGACGACCTACTTTTACATTCATAAAACGGGTTATATTTCAATTTATTCAGTAGTCTCTAATGCCACCACTCTTATGTTCTGAGTAACTACGTTCCTGTTTTCTAAAGTAGGCCACTTATGGTGCCTAAATGTCAAACAACCCGTTAAATGTTCCATGTTGATTGCAATCTAAGACGCTTTTAGCCATCAACCTGTCGGATCGCTGAGCTGGTCGAGGAGACGAAATTCGTTCCAAAGAAGAAGAAGAAGAATCGGTCGTCATTGTTCGCGGTGCTCGCTCTTCCACGCCCACTTCTTACCTTTGTCTGTTTTGTCCATGATGGCGTCCTTTGATGGACACCATTTAACTTGCATCGCTAGGAGTTGAAGCCTTAATTAGATTCCAAGTGATTGTTATTTGCTTGAAAGCAGTTAGCCGGTGCAAAACAGATTAATACTTGTGAGGTGACGTCCTACATGGATTATGAGCAAAAATCTAACCTTAAACCCTCGTAGGATTGGAGAAACACTACTCAGTTTTGGGTAAAAATATTTAGAGAGTTTATTTCATCTTCCTAATACTGCATCACGCTCAAGTTGCTAAGTTGCGCTTCCACAGTGATGGGTCGTATTTCCAAACCATTATGTACTTCTCCACATGAAAATCCTGAGGTGAAGGCTTTAGATATTTCTCAGGAAGACTTTAAAAATACAGGCGCTGAGAGACGTGAGTTATTTTTTATCTGTTACTTTCATATTAATTTTACTGCTAGCAAAACACTTGTGCACGACCTGCGGCAGGTATTTCAACACCCTGCCAAATCTCTGGACCCACACAATGATCGCTCACCATGGTACGTGGGGCTTGCTATTTTTTCCCTGAGATTGTGCTCACTGGTGAAGTGCGTCTCAATGGAAATACTTGGCCAACTTTAAATCCAACCTACTGCTTAGTTAGTCTAGTATTAACTCGAAATCTTAAGGCTTCGTTGGTGGCCGTTGTAATATTGATATGTAGAGAAGTGCCTTTAAAGCTGTTACTTACCATCAGTGCAGCTCAACTCCTAAATATCTGTTTAACAACAATACCATTGACAGATTTGGCCATCTATGTAACAATGAAGCATTTTTTCATGAGAGCGCTTCTTCATTGAATTTCAAGGGCGGCAAACCTTCCATTGTGACCGGTGCGGCAAATCGGCCACCAAAATACAGAACCTCAAATTGCACATTGCCGAAGTTCACCAAGGTGAGATGTGCATCCTTGAAAAAGAATTAATTAAAAGTGTTATAGACGTACTCGGAAGTTATGATGACGCACTTTAGAGAGGCCTAAAATTACTATTCGTTCAATCACTTTTTATTTGCAGGGCTACATCTTCAAGCACACGGCTAACTCCAAATTCATTTTTTTATAGCGACTTGTTTGCTTAAATAACAATAATAATTTTTATAAATATAATAATTATAATAATAAGTTTTATTATAATTTATTTTAATTATAAGCTGTATCTGTTTCAGTGAGCACTAACCGCCAAAATTAAAGAATGGCAGCCCATTATTCAAACCAGTTAGCTCACTTGAATAGTAAATTAAATTAATGAAAGATAGCTGAATTTTTATCAGGTGTATTTAATGCGTAAACGGTTCCCTCTTGTATTTCAAGGCGCCAAACCGTTCAGCAAATCAGTCGCCCAAAAGAGGCTTCTCGAAGAAAACCGTGCTTCTCGACGCAAAGGTACGATTTTTAGCGTTTTCACCACCAATGGCTTACGAAGAAAATTGCTATACTAAGATGTTCAGCTAGATCTTTAAACTAACCAAAATAATTTGTCCAAATGATTACGAATAGTCAGTAGGTGGAGGCAGCATTGTGAAATGAACTAGGGAAACAAAAGGAGCACACCCGGGTTTTTTTGAATTAACAAAATGATTTCATCGTTTCAATCCCTTTTTAGACAGACCTGAGGAAATGTAGGAAACTATGCCAACCACTCCTGTCGATGCTTGAGGCACTGTAAAGCCCTAATTTGAGTAAACTTTTAGTGGTCTTATTAATCTCACGGATGTGCTATTCTTTGGTTGGGTTAATTGTAGGTAAGTTGAAAGGCATGCTTGTGAAATGTATTGCCTGACTCTATGAGGGCAAATTAAGAACTAAGCTGCGATGCTGACTTTTAGGAACGAGTACTTTGAAGTGTTATCTTAAATTTATCGTACACATTCAAGAATATTTGCAGTGGGGTGGCTTCAAGATGGCTTCGCTTCCTAGATGGATCAGTTTCGCAAAGCAGGGTGTTGAGCTCCCAAAATAGGGGAACAGAGACATGGCGTCCTTCCCATAGCGCTTATTAGCCAGAAGTTCGAGGGTGAGTCAAGGAATGTGCCCAGGTGCTAAATTTCGGCTTACGGGATTGGACGGGGGAAAGACTTGGCCCATTAGAAGACTAGGGTCAATTAATCATACACAGATGGTTCCGTTAAGTGATCTTCCATAATATAATGTTACCATAGTAAATGCTTAAATTTCAACTTTCGATGATTAAAAATATTTCGTTAATCAATTTCAGGCTGTTATTGCTGCCAATGTGTTTCAAATGCGCAATATTGTACTGTAACAATCGGGTAAAAAATGAATTAAAACCTGTTTAAATGAAAAAGAAGTTGGATATTATAAAAAGATGTCATTAGTTATTCCGAACTAAAGAGTTTACCACTGTTTGCTATAGTGTGCTAACTGTTTGAGTTTATTTCAAAAAGAAACCTTAAACAGCGCCTCACATTCTTTAAATTTTGCTCCCAGAATAAGTATTGTTTTGTTCAAGTATATGAGATTGTACATGGTTCTTGATAGTTGTTTAACATGAATTTTTAGACAAAAACTTGCCATTAAGGCATTTAGCAGGTGTGTAAACGACGCAGGCCGGGAGGATGTTGGGATTTGTAAAACCGTGGTTCATTTTTGCATACTGTCATAAACAGGGGAAATTTTCCTCAAATTTAGGTGCTAAACTGCAGCTTTTTCAGCTTTTCAATACAAATTGAAATGTAGTGAATGTCAAGAAAATAGTTCCCATTGTTATACCAGATTACCTTATTAAATCAAACTAGTTAACAATCATTTTAATTATTTAAATTAAATTTTGCTAAATGATTTATTTTTTAATTTTAAATTTTATTTACACATGTAGCGCCGATGTTGCGCTGCGCTAATATGGACACGCTTTTCAAGGACAGGACGCTAATGACCACGAACCAATTACAAATCTCTCAGCCATGATTTGTGCTCCGTCTCCAGAATAAGCGTACACACAACTCCCTACGGCAGCGTTCAAGTAACACCATACTCTTCGCGCTTTTGTCATTGCTGCTAATACAGGCTCATAGTTCCATCCTTGGTTCTCTCTTACACTGGACGCTTTGGAAGTTAAACACCTAGAGTGTTTGAGTAGGAGAAATAGTTATTAAATTATTACCCTCCTTCTCTCTTGAAAACCTTTGGCTAAAATTCGTGTAGAAGGATAAGTAAAATCATGGTTGAAACATAATATTTAATATTTCTTTATTAGAAAGCAAAATAACCACAAGTGTTTAGCAATGGCTTTACGATTGGAGAACTCTATCCAGCATCGTAATCATAATTATGTAGTTTGCATATTATTATCTCCCAGTCTATTCATTTGTCCCACCAAAAAAATATATTTCGCCAAAAGTAGCTTCGGTAGGAAGGTTAGAGAAAGTGAGTAGATTTTGCAGGTTAATTAAGTCATCCACTCCTCTTATCCAAATGTGCACGTTACTTTAACAAGAACCCATGAATAATGGAAGGTTGGGATTCATTGAATAATTGAAAGAATAATTTTTGCAATGAATAAACCATTTTCAACTAAATAGTTGATTACATTAACTTTTCATTTAACTACAACTACATGTGAGAGTAATTTAGTTAAATTAATTTGGAAAATTCATGTGCCATAAAAGAGCTCAACGATGGAACCGAATTCATCTAATTTACTGTGGTGCTAAGAAATGTGGATTTTCTGTATTTTGTAAGGAAACACGTAACTGGGTCTGCTGGAGCTCTTCCGCCGGGGTGAACCATCAAATGTCCGGATCGCAACCTCGTAATTACAACCACTTTCGGGAGTGCTTAGCTTGATCAGTGCCGCCTTCAACTTGGTATACGGCTGCCCCGCAGAAGGCGAAGGTATAATATGATGCAGCTGGTTGACAACGTGCTCCGGTAGCTTCTCTACGACTATGTCGAACTTGGCCATTCCACTCTTCATGTTAGCTCGGCGGAACTGTGCTTCGGCAATGCCAAACCAACCTGCTGCACTGTTCAGACAAAAATCGGATAGTCTGACTGCCACGTGTTCGAGGGCAGGGACGTATAAGTCCTCAGACATCATAAGCGCGTGGCAGTTGGTATGGTGCATAGGTGTCGAGGTTTTGGCAGTGCCCGCCAATTAAAATAATTATCAATTTAAAGAACTTCCCAGGTAAGAGTAAACGCAGTATGGGAGAATATACTTGCATTAGGAGAAACAAACTAGCACAGGATGAATAAGGTGTTGTCTGCAGTCGTCATACGATGTTGCGTGCACCAATTATCGTGACAGGGCACAAATTGTGACTAGGCGATCTGTGATTGGTTCGTTCGTGTCCTTGTCATCGAAATCAGTATTCACATCAGCGCAACGCAAAATCACTACATGTTCACGTTTTCTTTTTGGCTCGGTATGATAGTGCGGCGATCCCTTGTTAGTTTTATTAGCAACTACCATAACTATGGAGCAATTTTAATGTTGGTCTAAGCTACACCTTGTTAAATAGGTGACGCCTCTCGATAAACAGCGGACTGAAGGCAAGAGGGTGAAATCTGTACCACTGATTATCAAAGAATCTCAATTTTAAATGATAAACAGTTGATTTCACTAAGGAAATGCTTTTTGATGAATACAACTTTTCGGTAATAAAGTATATTCCTTGAAGCCAGTCGCAGTCAAGATTCTGCTCAACCAAAGCGGGGTGGGGGGAGGAACATAGGTGCTTGCAAAAGATCCGCTAAGTTGAGCAGTCAAAATAAAAACAGAAGGTGTTGTAAGGTCTTGGTCGTTTGTCTCGTTATGCATATCTTCTCCAGCTACCATTTCCAGTCTTGAAACTGCGCCTCAAATTGGGGAGTCGGTGAACGCCTGATGTGATACTAATAATAATACGGGAATAATCTTTGGTTGAACCAAAATTGCTCACTGTCGAATGCGGAATGCGTGAAGAGCCTAACAAGGCTGCCTTTTTCATCTCCATGAGTCATGATACCTGAGGTCAAATTCCAGCTGCTGTTTTGACGGGCTGACTCATCCAGTCTGATTATGACTTAGTCCTCAGTGAGATATTCCTGTACTTGGGGTCACGATTGTTCAGGAACACGAATGTACTTCTTGATTTGAGGATTGAAACATTTCCAGAAGCCTAAACTATGAGGCTAACTCTGCCTAGAATATTAGAGAGGAACATGTAAATCGCAATAGCTAGAAGAGCTTCCGTGGATTAAGTTATGTAAACAATGCATTTAGAGCAATCTAATTTTACATGTATTAGTTGAACTGCGCCAAACTGTGCAGAAGAAACCACTGAATTGTTGGACTATTTGAGACTCGACACATCTGTTAATCTCAAGATGTCCTCCTCTGCACTCGCCTTAACTTATCTCAGAGTTACTGTAACGGTAAATAATATACTGCGGTTATTTGATAGAAACGCCAACATTTTCAATGCTATTTAGCGCGAAACAAATGATTCGCTGCAATCGACTTCCGGTATCTTTGGGAGAAATTAAAGGCAGGGAATTGCCGGAACACAACTAAGAATAACAACACAGTTTATGGATAAAAAAATCAATTTATTTTAAAAGTGTGACAAATAAGCATTTGTTTTGTATCTCACAAGCTCATTTTGAAATAACAACTTTTTGCAACACCAACAGGCAGAGGTGGAAATGATATTTGAATGTTCATCGAATCACCAAACTCACTTGCGTAAACCAGATGAAATTAGGCCATTGGTGGTGATTGAGGAAAGTGCACAGGTGAATAAATATTTAAGCAAACACAACACCTGCTGACTTGTTTTATTTATTCATAATCAGAGCAGAACTAACATGGTGATCTGATAAAACTGGGTTGCCGGTTATGCAGTCGTTCCAGCGCGCACTGCAATTCAGTCGTAATGGACATTTGCGACTGACTCATGCCCACCTTAGTCATGCTTTCACAAGATGCAATTCATTAGTTGGAGGTCATTAACTAATTGTCACCTGCCAGAAATCCCCTCCCACGGCCGAAAAACACCCTGGCTGTTAATGTGGAAGTCGATTTGGAGGTCAAATTAGAGCACGCTCCAAAATGATTGGCTGGTTCACTTTCAGTCCTCTACAAATACCTGCTCAACAGATATTCCTGTCATTTGGCAAATTTCTGGACTACCGGCAACACCTATGCCTCTCTTGTCTGCCAACTTTCGCACAATGAATGCTGAGTCTAAAACACGCAGTCAAACAAGCAGTAGAATGCTCAATTCACAAAGGCTGCAGAGCGTTAAATACTCCAAGAAAGTACCCGAACCCCAGCTGCAGCCCATTGATCTCTCACTGGCGTCTCTCAGTAAGAAACTCCCTTCTTCCACAAGGCTCTCGAAAATCGGTCCAGATGACGAGGACGACTTCGTGACTGCAAGAGTTCCCACCTCACCTGTATTCAACTTCATGGGAATTGATGGAGAACCTGAACACGTTGACCAAAGCAATCGATTGGGCTTTGTAGGCGAGAGAACAACCCCAAAGAAACTACTGATTCCCAATGAGGAATCCGTTGCAAATGCCAACGATATCGCAAACATTGCCAATGGAACCAAGTGCAATGGTAAGTGCCATAAACTAAGCTTAGGTGAGCACCATGTAAACCATGACAGTGCCCAGACTGAAATTAATAAGGAAGTCATCTTGACTTTTCAGGTCCACAAATCTGCTCTGGAACACATGCGAGGGGTGCAAGTCCTCACTGATCCTCATTCCTCGACTACTTCAAGTGCAAATGCTGCTGTTGCCTTGAGTCCTTTCGGTGGTTGCAGGTACAGACCGTATTCGCAGCAATTGGAGCCAGTCTGCAGTGTTCCAATGCTACCATCCATTGACTCATGGCGATTCCCCATCAACATTCAAGACGCAACTGTTCAAACATCACCACAACTCACATCTCAAGCAAAGACGGAGGTTAGACAATTGAAGGGCTTCAAAAGCAGACGATCCTGCTCCTCCCCCTCCTCCTCACGCTCCTCCTCCACCTCCACCACCACCACCACCTCCTTAACTATGTCGGGGAGCTCAGAAGGTGCATTTGAGATAAAGAAGAGGAAGAAGAAAGGAAGACTGCTGCAGAGCATCTGGAAATCTGCCAGCACGCTGCACATCCCCAAACCAATACCACTTTGGGTGGGTGTGCGACGCCATGAAGGCAAGTCGAACAGCACGGCTTCTTCACGCGATCTCACTACTCCCTCCCCATCGAATGAGGAGGCTGCGTGTGCACACTCGACTGACGATGGGAGGGAGTTGGTGCAAATGACGTTTGCTGAGAGGTACGACGACGGATCGAGCATAGTGCAGTTCAGGCGAGTGGACGTCTCGGTGTGTCTGGGCATATTCCTGCAGTTGAGGGAGGAGGGCATCGTGGTGAGTCGTCTGGCAAGGAGGGCAGCCCACCTGGAGGCCTGCAGTGCCCACCTGCGTGTGGGCGACTGGGTTGTGGCGATCCAGGGCGTTCCCTGGCGACGCCTCACCTCGCAGTCGGGCATCCAACAAGTCATCCGTGGCTGCCTCTTCGTTACATTCCACGTGTTTCCTTCGTAGATGCGCCAGCTCCAGCCACAATCGGCAACGCAGCCCCCGTTGCTGAGCCTTCTTGCCCGTGGGCCTCCTGCTTGTGAGGGTGAAGGCCCAACCAGGTGGCGCTGGTAGGGGTGCTTATTTTCCACAGGTGAGTTATCTCCCCTTATTGATTATCCAATTTGTTGAAAATGTTTTTAAATAACCTTCAAGTCCTTCAGCTTCTTCATCGTCTTCCACTTGCGCTTTCCATGGTGATTCCTTTCCCTGAAAAACTGAATTTTTGGCACCCTTTCGAACAGCACTTCCTCCGTTTCGGCCATCCACCAATAAGCTGTGTTGAAAAGCTACCAGTGACGTTTTGCCCATCGTACATCCCGTCTAATTGTTTAGGTTATTGCTCTTTGCATACTCCTTCTACTGTTTGTGTATGACCACCAAAGAATTTCGAAATAAATACATTTTTATAATTAATCAAGAATATAAAACTCACATTGTGGTTATTGGGTTACATAGAGGCAGTTTAGAGTTCTTAATTCTCCTGGTTACCGGATGCGCTCTTAAATGTTAATGAGTAGCAAACGCCTTACCATATCGACAAATATGCCGTTCCCCGAGCAAGCCTCGCGTTTTAGGAGATCACTTTTTTCTGCTATGTTTATGAGTGAAATCAAGCAATTTTTACACTTGACTAGTAAACTGGAGTGAGGTTGACATGTAGTGTTTATGCATTACAATGATGTGGATATTGATTTCAAGGACAAGGACACGAGGGAACCAATCACAGATCGCTTAGTCACAATTGGTGTCCTGTCACGATAAATGGTGTACACAACGGCGTACGATTTTATTGTTTATGCTTCTCTGTTTTCGAAGACACATAAGCTACGTACTTTTGGTTGAATTGCTATCTTTTAAGCTAAGGTTAGTTTGGGCCTCAAGATAATGCCAGCTTGTTGTTAAATGTTTCATGGAAATTCATCTCGCCTGATCTACAAGTCACTTTTATCTAATGAGCTTGAATTAGAATACAGAATTAAATTAAATAGCATGAAATTTTATAAAGAAAAAGAAGAGCATTTTAAACTACCTTTAAGTTTATATAATGACCAAGCGCGGTAAAACGTACCAGTGTTTGCAAAACAGGCTCAGCCAAGTGGCGCTGGTAGGGGTGCTTATTTTCTACCGGTGAGTTATTTATGCCTCAATAATTTCCACTTCCACAAAGCCACGTATCGATTTCCCTCACGAAAGAGCTCAGTGACAGAACAGAAATCTAAGGAACTGCTGGTTGCATGAGTCATCATGGTTGACGTCACTGCACCGATTAACACTAGGGGTGTTTGGGGTCATTTCAAACCACGCATTCTTATTGGCTTGTGAAACGGTCGTCGAATAGTGTAAATGCTCTTACTAGTTTTTGGTAGACATTGTCATTTTTCATTGTGCCATAGTATCACTTACATCGGAAGTGGTTTTAATCATTAATTAGTAAACCACGGTGACTGGACGATTAAAATTAATTAATCAATTAAAGTCCAGTATTTTGGCTTATTAGATGAAGGTATTGCTGTACAAATGACCTCACTGCATGCATTTGCATTCACAGTTGGCGAAGAGACGAATTAGAAAATATTCACGAGCTAAATTAATCATTATAAATTATCAACGGCACGATACCATGATGCTTAACGAAGGGGATTTGTCATTGACATCATGGGCGACTTTGCACTTTAATTACAACTTGTAACCATATTTCAGGATTTTATCATTCATGTAATCAGAAAGTTGAGGTGCTTTGGGAGTCCAAAATTGCTGCTGATTTGAATTGGTTCAGCTAGTGAAAAGGGTGCCATTTAAATGTGAATTATCTAGCAAATTTCAGCCCATTCACAAGACGCCGTTCTGTGACTCATTGGAGAAAGTGTGCCCACAACGGTTGGTGGCAAAACAGGCGCCCAAGTGCAGCAAGGGCTTCTCAAGTCGTGGCCACTAGACCATGTCTCTCCTAAACCCACACAGGTTGAAATATAATAATAACTTTTAATTTGAAATGACTCAGCCTCTTTTAATAAATCATGCAACTTCAATGTATCTTTAGGATTGCATGTTAGTGTTTGCACCGAGCCAAATCGCTCTGATGTACTGGATATACCGAAAGGCGAAAGCGGAGAATCAACAGAGGTAACAAATGATCGCGACTACGCCACTGACACAACTTCCGCTGTTGATTCGGCTTCTCCACTTTATGCCTAAACCGAGTGGGATGCACAGTTACTTACGCTATCTCCTCCTCACACCAACCGCTCGCTTCTCTCTTGCTACCCCTTTGACTAGACACCAGCAGCTCCAATTCCTTTTAGGCTGTCATTCACGGTCGTACACTTCCGATTCTTTCGCATCAGAGCCAGTGACTATATGTGTTTTGTACCTCCACGAAATTTGAAGAAATCCAATGCAAAACGTTGTCTTAACTGATCATTTAAGGAAGTAGTTGTATGTTTTGCCATCTTTAGTATTTTTCAAGTTAGGTTAATTCTACAGACTTAAAAAAAGATGTTTAGCTTGTCTGATTTGGGAAAGTATCCGTTCGCAAATCACAAAGTGACCGTCAAAAAACGACGTGAAATTGATTAACTCCTAAATAGATCTTGAGGGCCAGTTGGGAAAATTAATAAAACATTCTTATTAATGATAAATGAATAGCAGTTAAGTCCAAAACTGATAGGATTGGTTGGTCGAAACCACCGAGTTTTGACTCTTCAGCCCTGGATCCAGGTCCGAAATACAAGAAAACATTGTGAGGTATACAGAATTTTTATTTTCTTTACTTGATGTCTTTTACTCCATGATAACAGGGCGGTTCTGAAAATTCATGCAAAGGAATAAGTGAAAGCTTCTTAAATTAACTACCCCATAATAAAAAATACGGGAATTTTTTAGCTCCATTTACTTATTAACATCAGAAATGTTCCCGAAACTTCCCTGATTTAATCACTGCTCGCGCCTCAAATTCAAAGTACACATTATTTTGAAGTAGTTCTTCTGCAAGTTGGAGTTTAATTTTAATGCAGAACAGAATTCGTAAGAACTATTTTTAGGTTAGAATAAGTGTAGTTATAAAAATCTGTGCTTCGATAAATAAGTGCATTGGTAAACCAACCCACCGTGTGAAAATCATCATCCTCCTACATTTTAATAATAAGTTATGTTTAATAATATGTAAATGTATATGCATGCATGTATATGTAAGATTTAAACGCGGCAATTATTATGAGGAGTAGAATCAAGCTTGTTGTTTCAGTTACTCCTACTAATGGCAGTCGTAGCGTGCAAATTCGTAGGTGGGAAGGTGATTTTTTTGTCGGGCAGAATACTCTTAAGGTAAGAACAATATTTGTTGGATATTAAACTAAAATTATAAATAGAAACTTGTCCATCAATAAAAGGTAAGAGCTGAAGCACATCGTCTACGTGGATCTTAAATATTAAGAGATGTTTCAAATGATTTTCCTTTTAATTTAAAATGAGTACATGCCTATCGAACTTTTGTTTGTTAATCCAAGTTATTTGAAATTGTAATTTATTCGGAGCTACCTGGTTTTGAACACGTTTTCTGATTCAGTTTGCAAATAAAATGCAAAGCAATTTATAGTACATAATAACCGTAACTTCCATTGAATAATTTTGAAACTCTTATTAATTCAGTAAAAAAATAGTTTGGGATATGTTAATGTTTTTTACTATCTAACTCGATATCCCCAGTTGCCTTTGTAGCTCCAATAATAATATAACTTTAAAATCGCTCCCCTTAATCAGAGATTTAGTTATTCCAACTCATATGTAGAGCACAATCAGATAAGCCTATCAGCCTATCATGTCGTAACGGAGAGTTTGTCACAAATTTCACTTTTAGTGGGTCTGAAGTATAATACAGATAAATACAGAAATTGATTTTGAAAAAAAAGATTAGCTTAATTATTCCCTGGGGATAAAATCGAGAATTGTTAATTATATAATTATTATGTGTCTCTAAGAAGCTTTTTCAGTAGGCGAGGTACGTCAGACTGTTTCAGATAAGGGTCTATTTTATTTAAAATATGTCTTGATTTAAACTCTGAATTGCCCCAACCGAGGGCGGTAAATACAATAATGGGAATTTCAGTGGATTCAATCATAAATCCGTACGAGCAGCACTGCGTACACACTGCAAAGAAGTGACCAGTTTGTAAATAGTAATGAAGCTAGGTGAAAACTAGTAGGTTTTAATCTTTGAAACAACGAAACCAGTTCCTCCCTTGGGTACCCACTTATACCCGTCTTCGAAGCCCATCACATCACAGAGATGAGTGACTCTGTGGTCACCTCTGACTTTTGTCTGATGCAAGCTTTGGCTTAAAAGTTGTTTCTTGGTAATCCCAGATTTCTTGCAAACCAAGAGTCATAAATTCGGTAACTTGGGGCCTGCTCTAAAGCACGGTTAGCCTCTGGAGAATCCCCATTTCGTCGTAATGGAGTTATCCCAGTAGTCAGCAACCCCTGTAGTGTCAGGCAATCATTACACCCCTCAAGAAAGAACCCCTCGGTTACACTCTGTGCTCTTTATACTCTACTTTATACTTTATACTAATTTATACTGCACTTAAAGCCTAGAATTAGTGCTATGTTATAGTCACACACCGGGACTC